>CAJUYG010003363.1:0-14966 GCA_910591675.1 Galerucella calmariensis
CTTTTTGATTAATTACCGATTCAACGAATTATTTGCTTCCAGCAAGGACGTGTGATGGGTAAATATTGAATTATTATTTTGAGCACACCGAATAACGAAAAAAAAAATGCCTTAGAAGTAGAAGAATTAACTTCCGACGCAGAAGGTCGTTGTGACCAGGGTTATTATTTATAATTCTCGGCAGAATTCAACAGGAAAACAATGAGGTAATTGTGTACATTTTATGGTATTTGTTATTAAATTTGTTTGTATTGTCAGTGTACTTGTATGCATTGTTTTTTGATAATGCAAATAATGAATCTTGTAAATTAAATTTTATCTCAGTGGCACGTGGAATAGTTGTTAGCACCCAAATTTTCTTAGTTTGATGTAATAAATAAACCAATTATATATATTATATACCATTATACCATTCGTATCAAACGCATTTGTCATTTGATCGTTAACGTCTAACAATATTCTTATCAAAATATGCGACACACAATCCTACACGAATATAACTATAAATAAGTGGAGGGGGAGGTTAGCTCTTTTGGTATTTATCTATTTAAAAAATGTGGTTTACTTCATATCATTTATCATTTCCTGTTGAGATAGATATTTGAAGAAAATTATGTAGAGTTCATATAATACCCTTCTAGCACATTACGTTGGTTTAAATGGAAAAAAGGCAGGTCTGTGATTAATCCTAATCAAAAT
The DNA here is from genome assembly GCA_910591675.1 of Galerucella calmariensis. Lineage (NCBI taxonomy): Eukaryota > Metazoa > Arthropoda > Insecta > Coleoptera > Chrysomelidae > Galerucella > Galerucella calmariensis. The sequence goes on from CAJUYG010003363.1 coordinate 700, forward strand.
ATCACAATAATGAACGGTTTAAATATATTACAAACGTTAACCCTAATCTTTTACTTAAAAAATTTGATTAGTTGATGTTTAGAATACGCGCAAGCGCGACCTACCAATCGGGAGAAATTACAGCATTCAAAATAGGATGCAGGCGTACCTTTGGTATTGGCAATGTGTCTTACCTCTTTTTCTACTGTCCGGTGTTTACGGTCAATTATTATTTATAAAAAGTCTTATTGTTATTTTTATTTAAATAATACAAAAATATGCCTAAATACACCGAAAACCATCAGCATTTTGATAGTTCTCAAGTATTTTCAGTTAGAAAAAGAAACTGGTAATTATTAATTTCATAGCCTCTTCGAATTTGGCTGAATACGATCCTGATGATTTTATTCATCAAATTTGAGGTTAGCTATATGTCAAAAAATAGCAAATAAAATAAACAGCATATGCAAAACCCGGATATACGTCACAAACGATGACGCACACCAAGAAGGCTGTTGAATGTAGAGTTTGTTCAGCCATCCTTTGCTGTTACGTCATACATTGTCCATCTTGATCTCTCATTCATGAAATGGGTGAGACGGAATTATGACGTCATTAACGTATTTCTTAACAAATGTCGACGTTAATTTTATTTGTTACTTTTGACAGCTCAGTTGTCATATTTTGTGAGTAATTCTTAACATAATTATGTCACTGATTATAATTTTGAGGTTAAGTGTAAAATAACATTCAACTAATATAAGACAAACGTAAAACAGCAGAATACGTGACCGATTATGACGTAACGGCAAAGGATGGCTGAACAAACTCTACTATATAAACTTGTATTATTACCAACAGTTTAATTTTAAAAAGCGGGTTTTTGAAAATTTAATGACACTATTCGAATGTGATTTTATCAAAAATCGCCTAGTCGATTTCTCATCCCAAAAACCACATTTTACGAATAGAAATTGGATGCGTTCATCCGAACGTAGCGCTACTGGCGCGGTAATCAATTTCCTGCCGAACGCCTTTTTATTTATTTTTATTTTTTTTATTTCGAAAACCTTTATTTACCCCGCATCAACTTCTATGAGTTATTAGCGGGGGAGACAATACAATTTTATAGTAATAGTTACAATTTTACAATAACATAATATAAGAATAAAAGGTATAAAAAAGGTAGAACGTGTCGCGGGACACACGGTAGGAACTTTAGTTCCTTTTAAGCAAAAATTATGTAATACATCTGACGTTATAGATAAACATTTGCATATTCTTTGGTGGTCGAGTAGTAAGCATACCAGACTCTCACGCGGTAGACCCGGGTTCGATTCCTCGTGAGGAAGTTTTTTTTATTGTTAATTTTATTTTTAAATAATTATTATTCTGCTTGATAACGACAACAGGTAGACGTTTGAAATATTTAGCAGAATATTCATTATTATAGATAATGGTACGGTACTCTTCATGAGGGAGTCCGACTGGCAACATCTACTTATAACAGCATCGTATATTTAAAAAGGGAAACCGTAGCATTATACAAATTGGACATTCAAGAACTGTACGTTTACCACAAACAAATTAGTGGAAACATAAAATTGAGTTGTTAAATTTTCAATTTGAAGTTATATTACAGTTTATAGAAATTTTTATTTTCTAGACTTTTTCTTAAGTGGGTCGTAGAAAAAATATGCTGTTCGACTCGTATGGATTGTCCATATCGCACTTGAACGATTGAGCACTCCGCCTCCTTGAGCGATATGGCCATCATATCCACACTAGTTGCACAAACTACTATTTTTATCAAAATATGCCCTTTTACATTTGAAAACAACCTGCCAAATGTCAAATCAATTTATCCATCCATTTTAAGTTATCGAATTAAAACATTCAAGTTTTCAAAATTTCAACACCTTGTATTTCTTAAAGTAAATGTGCTAGACCCCTTAATCCTCACGTCATTTTGACAACCGATGCTGTAAATAAACAAAAAAGATCAATCGCGTAAAAAAATTATGGAAATAATAGTAAAAATGTATCCGAACAAATTCAAGTAGATCACCAGCACTGCGAATACCAGCTTTGCATAGAATTTTAATATAGCGTCGGTGGTTCAGTGGTAGAATGCACGCCTTCCACGCGGGCGGCCCGGGTTCGATTCCTGGCCGAAGCATATGAAACGCTGCTTCGTAAACGAGAGTGAGACTCAGGAGAGAGCACACGCACGCAAGCAAGGCACATAACGAAGCAACGTAACACAACGTAACGTAACATAACGTAACGGTCAGATCTTTTTCGTCGCGACCCCCGGTCGCTCAAACCATAGGCGTGCGCAGACTTTTTTTTAGAGGGGGCCAAATATCAAATCGAAATTTTCTCGCAACTCATTTTAAAAATAAAAAACTGCTTCCTCGATCATTGAAAGAACGTTTAAATTCAAAAATTATGAAATGTTTGATATTTGGAGAAATTGGGGTGGACCGATTAGGGTGGGCCATGGCCCACCCTGCCTTCTATGCAGGCACGCCTATGGCTCAAACATAACCTGACGTAAAGGACCAAAGTTCCAATAATTATAACAGTTTTTCTAAATTTTTGATTTGAGTTTAATGCCTTTTAGATAGCCAAGGACTTCATTTTCATTTGATGAAAGTATACTTTTTAGGTTGGATCTTAATTTGTTAGTTTTTCTTGCTGTGTCATACATTGGACATTCCAGTAAGATGTGTTTCACTGTAATCACTGTGTGACAATTTTGACAGGTGGGTGCGGGTTCTTTTTTCATGCGGTGTTGGTGTGTTAAGTGTGTGTGCCCGATACGCAGTCTATTCAGTATAACTTGGTCTCTTCTTTTGTAGGAAGTAGGGAGAGCTGTTGTAACTTGTGGTTTGATTTTTTTTAATTTATCATCTGTTTTATGCCAAATAGACTGCCATTGTTGATCTATCAACGTTTTGATTGTGGATTTGTGCTCTATATGTGGATATTTTTCTAGCATCGGTGCATTGATAGTTGGATATTGACAAGCTAGGCGGTCAACTTCTTCATTCCCATTCTTACCATTTTGTTGTAATTCATACAGTTTTGTCCCAATTTGTTGTTGAATGGGATGTGTTGGATACAATTCCTTCAAATTTGACAGTGCGCTTAATGATTCAGAGATTATTAAAAATGAACTGCTATCGTTTTCTATGCATAATTCAAGAGCTTCTAATATAGCAACTGTCTCTCCTGTGTAAATACTGCCTTTTGTTAACTGATTGATATGAGCGCTGTGGTAGTAGTTGCCATTTTTACCATCAGAAATGAAAATGATAACATGCCATATTTTATACTTGAGTGTATAAGTTGATGGTAACAGTTACCTAGGTTGCACTAAACTACATATTTTCTTTGCAAAAGATATTATTGGTAAAATAAAAAAAGTTACGTTCTGAATCTCGGTTACTACTATTATTAATGTTTTATACCAAAATGAGTTAAAAAGTGATTGCATTTAGTTCCGTTTTATAAAAATTATGATTACAAAATAGATAACTCTAGCACCTTGAAGTAATAAATCTAATGTTTATGACGTACTAAAAATTTATTACCGAATATAATTTCATAGTCAGCTGCCCATCCAGTTAGTGGTTTTCTTCTACTGCCTTTATTGCTTATTGGTAGCCATTAGAATTCTCACTCTACAGGCTTGATCATCAATAAATTTCATTACACTTTTTTATATATATTAGCGTTTACATTTCCGTAGAAATTATTAGCGCTCCATCTTGGAGCTCTTAGATTCCTTTATTGCGGTGAATCACTCCGCCTTGTTATCTGAGATCTCTTCTTCTTCATAGTTTTCTGTTTTTTTGCCTTGTCTACAATTTCTCTCCACTTCTTTCTGTCCTGGTACAGTTTATTCCAGTTTCTAATATCAAGAGTTCTAATGTCTGCGATTATTTGATTCCCCCATTTTTCTTTTGGCCTTCCCCTTGGTCTTGTTGTTTGTGGTGTCCATGTAGTGATTTTTCTCGCTTCGATTGCTATTGCTGGTAATAATTACCATTAGGTATTTAAAGACTGACACTTTTTCGAAACAATTTTCCCCTATTCTTATCTATTTTATGTTCGGTTTCTCTTTCCTTGAGCATATGAGATATTTTGTCTTCTCTTCGTCAATTTGTAATCCTCTTTTCTCTGCTTCTCTGATGAGAGTTAACAATGCGTTTTCCATGCTTCTCTTATCTGTTGCCATTAACGCTATATCATCGGCATATGCTACTACCTGCGTCGAAGCTTGCGCAATTGTTCGACTTATTTCAGTCTGCCTTACTGCTCCGTCTAACTAAAGCAATGTTGAAGAGTGTGGTGGATAGGGCGTCTCCTTGTCTTACTCCTGTTTCAATCGAGATTTCTTCCGTGACTCCTCTTGTTATTACTCTTGCTTTTGATTGTTCCATAGACATTTTTGTTAATCTGATCAGCTTTGATGGTATTGCCAACTCTTTCATATCCTGTGATAGTTTGCACTGTCAAATGCTTGTTTGAAATCTATAAATATTACATGTAAGTCTATACCATGCTCGTAGCATTTTTCTATTGTCTGTGTTACAATGTGTATTGCATCTGTGGTAGACCTATTTTCCCGAAATCCATGTTGGTATTGTCCAATTGTTCTTTCAGCGTATATTGCTAACTTTCGTCGTATAAGTGTTGTGAGTAATTTGTAAGTTGTGTTGAGCAGTGTTATACATCTATAGCTTTGGCATTTTGTTGGATATCCTTTCTTTAGTATTGGTGTTATCCAGCCTTCTCTCCATTCCATAGGCATATCTTCTTCATCCCATATTACAGTTTTTAACTTGTAGATTGTTTAAAGTAATTTTTCTCCTCCAGTCTTTATTAATTCGTTCACGATCTGATCAGGACCTGGGGCTCTTTTTTGTTTCAGTTGGTTAATTATTTCCTTGAATTCTTCATATGTTGGGGGTTCTTCCTCTTCTCCCTCACGGCTCTCGTTTGTATCCTCTATATTTTCTTCCCTGTTTTTGAACATCTCTTTAAAGTAATGTGTCCAGTCTTTTTTTTCTATTTTTGCAGGTACTTTATATCTTTTATTTTGTGATTTTATGTATCCGAATAGTCTTCCACTGTCCCTGCAATTCCTCTCCAGATCTTCCATTTGCATGTCAATCCATTGTCTTTTTTTGTTTATACAGCATTTATTTGCTTCCTTCTTCAATTTCTTATATGTTTGTTGATCTTCTTCCCTTTTTGTTTTTAGCCAGTTCAATCTTGCATAATTCTTTGCCCTAACTTTATTATCACATTCCTCATCATACCATTCCTTACTTGCTTTAAATGTAAATGGTCCTAGTGACTTATCTGCGGCACTAATAATACTTTCTTTTATGTTTTCCCATAGTACTTCGATATTATTCCCATTGATAGTTTCTAACTTACCATTTATTGTCTCCACATATTGTGCCTTACTGGTTTGTGACTTCAATTTGTCTATATTCCATCGTTTTTTTGGCGTTTTGTGTATGGTTGGTCTTTATTATTTTCAATTTCAATTTGGCTATTACTAAACTATGGTCTGAATCTGCATTGGCTCCTCTGTATGACCTGACATCTTGTATTATTTTATTCCATTTTTTGGATATCAAAACATGGTCTATTTGGTTTCCTTCTGTCGTTCCTGGTCTTATCCAGGTTATTTTATGTTCTCTCTTATGTTTATGTCTCGTGCTTACAATGAAGGTATTAGTTGTTGCTGTTATAAGTCTATTTTAATTTACGAAATACTTAGTAATAAAACCTAATTTCTTATGCAAAACTTGGTAAATATTATTAAAGAATAATCTAAATATTTCCTAAAACTTGCATGAATGTACCTGAGCTAATAAAAGTTTTCGGTCTTTTATAAGCTGTTCAGAACAATAGAAAAAGATCTGGACAGGCCAAAAGCCCTGTGTATTAAATATTACACAGCAGTATCAGTATTTTAATTTCTTGGGAAATTAAACCACAATATTTTTAAATTCTTTATTTCAACGTTTCGGTAGCGTTCCAGCTACCGTTGTCAAGAAAAAATAAGTAGAAATTAATTTTTATCCCTAACTGACACAACAGAAAAAATTTGACAACTAGACAATCAAAAAATTATTTTGAAGTTTAAGACTGCAAAATTTTGTTATCAAATTTTTATTAAGGTCCATTCATAGTAGATCATATCTGTGGCAAAATGTGAAATGAAATATTTCATTTTATGACATTCCAACGATATGATAGTCTACTAGAAATGGAATCCAGTGAAGTGCACGTTCCAGGAACGGTTTTTATTGGGATAGCGCGTTTTTTCGCTTATATTGGAAATGTTGTTAATAAAACGCGTTTCTTGATAGATTTTTTGTGTATGAATATTTAAGTTTTTGAAATATGTATACTCAGTTTTGTGATTTTGTGTATTGAAATGTGTATCGATTAACAACTATTTAAATTATAAATCATAAGAAAACCTGGATAAAAACTTATGATGCTATCCTGATAACGCAGGTAATTGATTATTGGAAATTTCTCTTTCTAACATTGGTAACCAAATTTGACTACATTCGGCTGAAATACTAGCTACACATTTATCTGCATTAAGTTGTATTAAAGCACTTTCTTTGATTTTCCGTCTTTTATTATTGGGTTCTTTTAATATTATTTTTGATGAATCCCATTGAATTTGATGACCCTCTTCCCAAGCATGTTTGCAAATAGCTGACTTAATAAAAATTTGATAACAAAATTTTGCAGTCTTAATCTTCAAAATAATTTTTTGATTGTCTAGTTGTCAAATTTTTTCTGTTGTGTCAGTTAGGGATAAAAATTAATTTCTACTTATTTTTTCTTGACAACTAGCTGGAACGCTACCGAAACGTTGAAATAAAGAATTTAAAAATATTGTGGTTTAATTTCCCAAGAAATTAAAAAAAGAATGAATAATATACCACAAGGAACATACAGAAAGTATCAGTATTATTTTCAATAAGTACTTATTTGGCATTAACCGGGGAATGGGAATAGAATGAAATATAATAGATTTGCAATCAAATATAATATTGATTAATTGAAAAAGAAAATATTTTTCGGACAAAATTATTGTTATAAAGTATATGAACATTTATTAGCTCAGTGCCTTATCTCTTTTATCTCGTAACATATTATGGTGTAAATATAACAAGAAAAAAATAAACAACAGTTTTGGGAAATTTTCGTTATTATCTAAAATTCTTGAGCTAAAATTAGGGGTCAAGGGCGGGAAAGACACTTTACGCATGAGTTAGGAACATTATTTTTTCTACGACCGTATATACAAAAAAGTGTACCAACCCATTTTTCAAAAGTTATTTTATTTAAACACACATATACAAAACTTTAACCAAAAGCTATTAGTTATTATAAATATTAATATTAAAAACACAATTTGTTGCATTCTGTAAATTACTTAATATTGCCGGTCCAGTGGAGTTTGGTGTTAATTGGTAAGTGGATGACGATGATGATGATGAGGATGGCATCGGTTGCAGGTCACATAAAGATGACGATGAAGCTGACGGCAACGGTTTCAAGTCGTTTGTGGATTGTGGATGAAAGAATTTTATTTGATATATTTTCCTCATATCAAACCCGGGTGGTTTGATAGTTGTTTTTTGACACTACTTTAAAGAATGTACAGTGTTATATCAAAATATCTTCATTATTTCATATTTTCAAAAAATTAAGAATGCAACAAAAAGCTAGAAAAGATGTAAGTAGATTCTATTTGATAGACTATTTCCTAAATATTTATTTACTTGTTGTATAGTAGAAATAATACCCTTCTTGGTGTGCGTCATCGATTGTTAATGTCTTTCTAACACATTACGTAGGAAGAAATGGAAAAAAATGCAGGTCTGTGATTAATCCTAATTAAAATATCACAATAATAAACCGTTTAAATGTATTACAAACGTTAACCCTAATATTTGACTTACAAAAATTTGATGGGTTGATGTTTAGATTACGCTCAAGCTCAACCTATCAATCGAGAGTTTAAAATACTATGAAGGCGTTACTTTCATAGCGGCAATAAGTCTTACGTCTTTTTCTACTGTCACACTGACAGTTCTTGACAGGTCTGTACTTTGTTGTTTACGGTCAATTATTATTTATGAGAAGTGAATATTAATCTTATTGTTTTATTTATATGAATAATACAAAAATATGCATGAATACACGGAAAAACATCAGTATTTTGAAAGTTCTCAAGTATTTTCAGTTAGAAAAAGAAGCTGGTGATTATTAATTGCATAGCCTTTTCGAATTTGGCTAAATACAATCCTGATGATCTTATTTATCAAATTTAAGGTTAGCTATATGTCAAAATAGCAAATAAAATAAACGACATGTCGAAAACCCGGATATACGTCACAATCGATGACGCACACCAAGAAGGATATTATTTCAACTATAATAATAGTTATAACTTCCGGAGTAAAAAACTATCTAATAAGGTCAAAATTTTCATAATTTTACTTTCCTGCACTAGTGCGGGAAAGTGATACTTTCAAAACTAAAATGCGTGCGGGAAAGTGGGTTAAAACGCACGGTCGTAGAAAAAGTTATTTTGGGGGTGATTTGCGTATAAGTTGCTATAAATACAATAACGTAGAAAAGTTATTAAAAATCCTAGGCGTACAGTCGTGGGCAAAATCTATAAAGAAAAGAAACAAATAGAATCATAAATTGCAATTCTAAAAAACACACGCGAAATAAATATTTAAAGAACAGAACGGAACCTAAAAATAGTCGAAAATATGGTCAGATAAATTAAAGAGTTGGGAGCTTTTTTGTAGAAAACAGTAAAGAAAACCAAAAACTGTACTATAAAACCATAAAAAAATGTGTAATAAAATAGTAAGTTAAAATCAGATGGAAGGGGTATTTTTAAAAATTATTAGTTACAACTTCTGATATACAGCGTTGCTGAAAAGTCTCGCACCAAGGGATTATCTTTGAAACGGATAAAGGGAAAGATATGAAATTTTAGGACGATGAATGAGACTTCTTCATAATATGTTTTAGAGCAAATGTGAAATGTTTTTGACGTTAGCGTGTATCGTACGGCCGCCATATTGAATGTTTGGAAAATAATAGAATATAACTTTTATTTTTCGATAATAAATTATACTGTACTAATGATATGAACTTGTAGGTTTTAAAATTAAACATAGGGAGATGTCTCCTAGTGCGACCTGGACCTAGGATGGACGATGACCTAGGAGGACAACTCCTCGGGAGGATGTACAATGGGTCACATGTGGCCTAAATGCTGTGAGCCTACACTCACCCTCCCTACTTTACAGATAGGTACAGATACAATAGTACAGGCATTAAAAACGTCAACCACAACATACCGAAAAAACTAGTGAAGATAAAACATTATATGTTCTATTATATGTTCAAGAAAGCCCTAAAACATCTACAAGTTATTAAGATTTAAAAAAACATGAAAAATATTTAATGCAAAGATGCTATGCAAGATTGCATTAATAAGCACATTTTAAATTTTAAAATGCGCAAAAAACTTTGTGAAACGTTAGTTCTTTAAATTTTAAATTATTGTTTTATTGTATATTACCCATGTTTAGATAATGTTTCTAAAAATCAGGTTCAACGTATACAAAATATTTGTAGATTCATCTTTAATTGCAAAAAATATGATCACATTTCGGCTTATTTTAAAAAGCTTAATTGGTTAAAGATCAATAACTTATTTTGTTTTTATTTTCTAGTTTTCATCTATCGCTTGATGAAAACTAGAACTCCAGTCTATATGTATTTTGAGTAACTAATTAACATTATTGGTAGTAGGTAAAATATTGTTCTATATTCGTATTGTAAATTCATATTACCATATTCAAATTTCCCATCTCATTTCGTAATTGAATTTTTACGACACTTATATCGTAAATATCTATTCTGACGCTCCATTTAAAGATTCCAGCTTTCGAACATCTTACCTGTGAGTGAGGACGGATGACTTTTTACCTATTCAAAAATTTTTTTTGTACAAACTTTATCTGTGTAGGTCTTTTGAAGATCACTAAAAAAATATTGAACTTTTTTTGTAAAGTATGTTGTACATTTCCTGGACTATTGAGGTTAAATAAACAATAACTAGATCTTTAAAAGAGAAAGCCAAGTATTCAAAATAATAGGTTCCAATCGATCTTATACAATTTAATATTTAAAAAATAGTGTAAATTTGGTTATTGTAATAAAAAAGTTAAAAATGCTTATTTATATTATAAATGTTTGAATACATAATAATTGTATATTTTAGAAAACGTATTACGGTATCCCTGTTTCGCTACCTACTAAAACTTGACACCTAAATTTCTAAACTATCAAATTATATGGAATTCAATTAAAATTTTCATCAAATTTGCCCAAAAAATTGATATTTACGTAATAACAATAATCATGATTGGACCACAAATCTCACAATAAATAATTCTTCAATTTCAAAGCAATTTGGCGTGATAAATGTCAATTATTGTTAATTTGTCGAATACCACTATAGATAATGTGAAGATCGTTTAGTAATTAAGTAAAGGTATGGAATGCATAATAGCGATTTCAAATTAAAGTATTTTTTTTAATATAATGTTCCAAGTATGAACTTAATATGTAGCGTCTTCTGGACTATTTTATTAATACTCTCCCAACTTGAAATTACTATTATATCATATTAAACGTAAACAATTTGAAAAACTTTAAATAAATAAACAGCTTTTCAATAACTCTAAGTATAATATCCATAACCATAAACCTTGTACACGTGGATATACAAATTTATAACACTTTGTATATTTCACGCAAACACTAAAAGAAATTAATTGGTCAATTAATATTTCCGTGTGTAAGGAAGAGCAACAAATTTTTTCATTTGTAATTACTTATCTATCAACCGAGTATAGTTGATTCAGAGATATTTCGTGGCAGTTGATAAAATTTGCCACCAACAACTAGACTACGCTTAGTTACCATTATAAACAAGCCCCTGACTTCCTATCATTTTATAACAAATACGTGTTGTTTCTCTATATTATCTGTATTTTTCAAAGCCCTAGAGGTCATAAATTGCTATTTTTTCAACTGAACTAGTAGAAATATCTGGGAATACACTTTACCACCACTGTAACTTTTGATTACGTTACTTCATAATTTCGTTAACTACTAAATATAATTTTCTGACTAAGCAATTCGTCTCTTTCCGAGGTCGCAAAAGAACCAACCAGAAAAGGAATTTCTGGCAAAAACATAACAATCTGCACTGATACTAGACAAGCCCTATTAGCCTTGAACAGACAACGAGTTATATCGGGGCTAGTACTAGAGTGCCACCGAGATTTAGCTAACGCCTCGGCAGATAACAATATTATCCTGAGGTGGGTTAAAGGTGTAACATGCTGTTCAGCTGTTACGGTTTTCGTCTGAAAAGGAAAGCGGCTGGACTAAACATTTTAGGACCCAGTGACACCTACGGCCTAACGACTTCGACAATTGCGGAACTAGCCAAACATTACACCCATGCTCAATCCCTTAAGAGATGGGAAGGAATCAAAGGATACAGTCTTGCTAGGATCACCCTGGGCGACCCTGGGAAGCTGGCACCGAAGAAATATTTGACATTGACCAGGAAAATCCTACGTTTAACTGTGGGATTTCTGACTGGCCACTGTCAACTGAGAAAACACCTCCATACTATGGGGCTCGTGGACACACCTCTATGCAGGATGTGTGAACAGGAAGATGAAACTGTCAGACATGTCTTATGCAAGTGTCCGCAGTTATCGTCAATAAGAGAGTGTGTGTTCGGTGAGTCTTAGCCTACACCTGCCGATATAAAGGAGATGTCTCCTAGTGACCTGTCCACCTTCCTGAGAAGGACAGGATGGACGATGACCTAGGAGGACAACTCCTGGGGAGGATGTACAATGGGTCACATGTGGCCTAGGTGATGTGAGCCTACACTCACCCTCCCTACTCTACAGATACATAACTGAACTAGTAGAAATATCTGGGAATAAACTTTACCACCACCATAACTTTTGATTACGTTACTTCATAATTTCGTTAACTACTAAATATAATTTTCTGACTAAGCAATTCGTGTCTATCTTCCGAAGGACGGATACTAATTGTATCTTCTTCATTATTAAAAATGTTTTAAGAGTCATTATTGAATTTTACATCGGATTGTATATTTCATTCAAATATTTCTACTACAAAATCAAACTGTAATTTATTAACATTGTAAATATAGTTAGTGATTTACGAGATGATTATTAACGAGATGTAAAACTGTATAATAGACTGGTTCATAGATATAACCTTGGACTGGTGCACAAGTGCCATTTCATTTTTTGAAACCTGTTCTGGACCACCGAAAATTATGATTTAGGTGAAATTGGATTCTAAAAAATGTTTATAACAATTTTCGGGTCCGTAATATTTTGGATTGGGAGCTGGAGAAATTGGGTGGACCGAAAATTGGAGAGGTGAACTACTTCTTGACGCAAGTGCTCACAGGGCATGGGTCGAGAGTAGGTTACCTCCACAAGATTGGGAAAAGAGAAACTGGAGTGTGCGAGAGATGTGAAGTGGAGGATGATGTGGGACATGTGTTTAGATGTTGGAAGAACGAGGAAGTTTTGAAGAAGTTGGAAAATAAACTGGGAGAGGCAGTGTATTGGGAAAATATGGTGGAGGTTATGTTGAGGGGCGAGGAGGAATGTATGGAGATAAGTGGCGTAGTAGAGAGCATGATTAGGGAAAGAGAAGGACCCGACAAGGCAATCATGGCATGTGAGAGATAGGAGTGATAGAAGGGAGAAGATGACAGAGAGTGTGTGAGTGACCGCCGCCCGTCTTGATGTATGCTATGGTAGTGATTCTAAGGCGAGATAACGGCGAGTTAGAGGTGGGTTTGGTTGGTAGGCATTCCCGTGGGGATGAGTACAACACTGTCTGGGTACTGGTTAATGACCCATTCGAACATGAGTTTCCCATCTCGGCACGAAAAAAAAGGCCGTAATAATTTGAATTTTCAGCTGAAATTTTGGATTTACGTTCTCAGATAATTAACTAGCATGGAAAAAAATAAGCAAAGACGAATCTAAAATATTTTGTATCTAGTGGTATCCGAAAGTGAAGAGTAAAATATTTCGGAAAAAAAAGAATGGATTTTTAAAGCCATTTTCGAAATTTACTATGTCGCATTAAGTAGTTGATTTACATTTTATATAAAAGTGTCGAAAAAGACCTTAGTTCCGATTATATAAGAAGAAGCCACCTGAAGTTTGCCAGCTGTCTTTTGCAGAAACCAATCTCAGTCTTGTTTATCTATGTCGCTTTAATACCATTAGCGTTACAAACATTTGAAGTTGTGTTTGAAGCAAGAATATTGTTGACTTCTCTATTTGTTTCGCTGGTTTATATGAGTGTTTTGTTTACATATTCTAATTTTGTGTTAACCCTCAAAATGTGAAAACGTTACGCTACTGAATTGGAGTCAAATGTCAAATTTACAATATATAAGAAGCAACAACTACTTCCCTGGCAATCTACCACGCAGGACATTCAATTACACTTCCAAGTTCAACGAGGTTGGTACATCTGCAAGATATTACCAACCTTCTGGTTTGTACTTACAAGGGATAATATCACCGGTTTCGGCGTATTTACATTTCCATATATCTCCATACATTCCTTTCACTGGGGATAATAAATTAATGTGATTTCAGCGTTGTCTTAATGCTCTAAAAGCTTCCGAACGGATGATGTCTACCGAAACCGGTCTACAAGTGATATTAACCCTTCAAATAGCAAACCAGAATAGTTGGTTATATCTTGCAGATATACCAACCCCGTTTAATTAACTCAGAAGTGTAATTCAATGCTCTTCGTGGCATATATCTAGGGAAGTAGTTGTTGCTATTTAAAGAACGGTCTGCCCTTTGAATAGTAATTTTCAAATATGTAAGGCATTGTAATAGTCTTCAACTATTATTTTTGACATCTATTAAATTAAATTTAATTTAATTCAATTAAAAACAAACAAGAATTCATTCTTATATAAGATTATTAATTAGGCAAGGTCTATCGATATTTCGTATTCAGTCTACGTATGGGAATTCTTTTATTAATAGGTACGTTACGAAATCTAGGTATTAATGATTTTCAATTTCGATACACTTTTT
>CAJUYG010003363.1:15066-27698 GCA_910591675.1 Galerucella calmariensis
GTTACGAAATCTAGGTATTAATGATTTTCAATTTCGATACACTTTTTTTGTTGAATAAACATTCGCAATAGAAAATCATTGCAACCAATAAAGAAAAGACGGCGTGTTAATATTTCATAAATAACAAAGCCATTGTTAGTTTTTTGTGTAATCAATAATTAATAATTCCATCAATAGCCATTCATTGAGAAATTGTTGAGGAAAATAAAGACCTATTGCGATAATTCTATCGCCCGCATTGATGAGTCAAGCAATTTGTAATTCTTACTTTCTTTAAAAATATTTTGAAAAAACAATAATGTACTGGGTGGAATAAATTCATTATTTTGGATACTGTACCGGGTGGGCAAATAAAAACGGCGGCCGTTATTATTGTTAATTGTAGATACACCAAACAACATATTGGTAGTGGTCGAGTTCATCCCAACGTAGAGCTACCGGAGCGACTTTTCTGCTGAACGCAACTAATAGGTGTTGTTAAGAGAAATAAAACCGTAGTGAGTGCGTTTTTTTATAACAAAGATCCAGGCGAGCAGATTTACTACAATTATTTACCTACACTTCAGCGAATGGCTTGTTTAAACATCACAGGAGCCATGAGAACAACACCAACCGCGGCAATGAAATTAATTACTGGTTTGACCCCTCTGGACCTGTACGTCAAGGAGGTTGCGTTAATGGCCATGGTACGATTGCGCACGGCTGGTGTAAACCCCAAAGTAGGAGTGGGTCAATTGAGGGCAAGAGGCGCTTAGTGAGCTACCTCTGCTGCAGGCAGCCAATGACGCAATTGAACCCAGGTTTGTGTTTAATAAACCCTACAAAATACAAATAAAACAGAACACAGAGTCAGATGCAGCAAATGCAATACGCATATATACAGATGACTCAAAAATGAAAGAAGGCTCAGGATGTGGATTTTACTCCAGAGCATTAAGTGGGGAATGGAAAAAAATACCAGCGTGATTCAAACAGAACTGGCTGGTATCTCAATTGCCACAAAAGAACTAACTAGAAAAAGAATTTCTGGCAAAAACATAACAATCTGCACTGACAGTAGACAAGCTCTATTAGCCTTGAACAGACAACGTGTTATATCGGGGCTAGTACTAGAGTGTCACTAAGATTTAGCTGACGCCTTGGCAGATAACAATATTATCCTGAGGTGGGTTAAAGGGCACGACAGGAGTAAAGGTAATCGCATTGCCGATTCCTTAGCCAGGGAAGCGGCTGGACTAGACATTTTAGGACCCAGTGACACCTACGGCCTAACGACTTCGACAATTGCGGAAATAGCCAAACGTTACACCCATGCTCAATCCCTTTAGAGATGAGATGGAATCAAAGGATGCAGTCTTGCCAAGATCACCCTGTGCGACCTTAGGAAGCTGGCGTCGAAGAAATATTTGGCGATGACCGGGAAAAACCTACGTTTAACAGTGGGGTTTCTGACTGGCCACTGTCAACTAAAGAAACACCTCCATACTATGGGGCTGGTGGACACACCTCTTTGTGTGAACAGGAAGATGAAACTGTCAGGCATGTCTTATGCGAGTGTCCGGCGTTATCGTCAATAAGATAGTGTGTGTTCGGTAAGTCTTGGCCTACACCTGCCCATATAAAGGAGATGTCTTCTAGTGACCTGTCCACCTTCCTGGGAAGGACAAGATGGACGATGATATAGGAGGACTCCTCGGGAGGATGTGCAATGGGTCACATGTGGCTCAAGTGCTGTGAGCCTACACTCACCCTCCCTACTTTACAGATACAGATACCCCCCTTTCCCTTTGTCAGCAAAAGTACTCAAAGCTCTTATACCCTCTCTCTGCCATGCTTACTTAAGCATTGGTAGATATGCATTTTTCTTTTAATGTATTCTGTTTTTGCTTCATGAAGAATCCTTGGGCACAGCACCTGGGAGACTACTGGATAGAAGAGGGATATTTACCCAAGTTGAAGCTTGCAGATATCCTAAAATGCCTCCGGAAAATAGGACTAAAGGACCCACTAGTCTCTGAGACTAAGGGGGCAAAATAGATCTTTTAGGTCTCACTGAATATCACCCATACATACATTGATTCATGATTATCATCCTTATCAACTTGACCCTTCCTTGGTGTCAAAAATAAGCAAAGCAAATACTTTTCTGCCTCCTATAGTGCTTACGTAATACTTGAACGGCTCCTTATTTGAGTTTAATTACGCTCTCTAGCGTATCTTTTTGATACACCTCATTTCTACGTAAACCAGCAACACAAACAAATCAATTACGTTGCCGTGGTGATAAATTCATAGATAAAACCGTGTTTTTATTGAAAAATATATTCCTTCAAAACTTCCGATGATTTATAGTTGCACCTTATTTAATCAGTTGAACGTGATTTTGCAGAATTTTTGACAGTGATTGTTCTAAAATGTTGATTTTCATTTAATGATTACATGATAAGACTATTCGTCACCAACAATGAGAAATATTATACACTCGATAATGTAGTTTGATACAATTAATAAATTCTAAATTTGTTCCATGTCAGTATCGGGTGTACCCGTCTCAAAAGGCGTCTTTAAGACGTGAGTTAGTGACTACTGTTAGCGGTAAAATTTCTTCCTTCCTCACCCTGATGTAATTTCCAAGGTTATTTATGGCCAAAGTTTCAACTAGTCCAACCTTTAGGTACTAATTTCCCTTACTACGAGTATAAAGACACCCCTTTCTTCCGTCTTATCTCGCAACAGTCCATAGCGGCATACCATCAGTTTATCCTCATAAATGGTTGGCCTTTGAGCGATTATGTAAAACAGTTAGCCACCATCGTGAACAATGTGTTATAAAAGTTGAAAGTTTTCTATACTAATTGAGCCTCGTCCAACGATGTGCGATTTGTCTCATAAGTGAACTCAATAAATGTGCCAAAAAAATGGTAATAAGTGGTAATAAGGGTACTGCAATGATCGCATCAGAGGCGTTTCACTACAGTACCCTTCATAGATTGCCCTTGCGCATGACTCTGGCTGTAACGCGAAAAATACCCAACTTCATCTTTTTGAAGTTACAATGTGGTAGTATGAGAGAAGTAAGGTGATTTTGAGGTTAGTTTTTAATGAATTAACGGAATTCCCTTTGTGTGCATCAAAGAATTGCAGCAATTGTCTTTTTTTTCAAATGTTTCAAGCAAGCAACGAAATATAAATCGATCAATTTTAGATGGATTTGGATATAATTTTATTTTGTCTATAAATTTTATTTATCAACAAACAATTTTATAACTATCCAACTTTATTTGCTTCGGTACATGAAAGTATTAATTACTGGTTAACCAACTGTTCAGGTGTATATCTATGAAAATGGTACGTGCTTCAACAGATGAATTAATTAATTTTAAATTAATTGGAGAAAGTGTTGTGTTGTTTTCGTGCATCTTTAATTATGGATACTTATAAAGAGAGCTTATTTAATGATGAGTGCTAGTGACAGTGTTATAGTAGTGGACATGCTACTTCATCCTACTTAGGCTACGGTTACATTGGATGCGTACTCGATCATTTCATTGGACCTACACGTCTACTTTTTTCTAGCGACCAATTTAACTGCCCGTGACCCACCAGTGGACTCGAGTCAAAACTGCCCACCAGTGGACTCGAGTCAAAACTGCCCACCAGTGGACTCGAGTCAAAGCTGCCCACCAGTGGACTCGAGTCAAAGCTGCCCACCAGTGGACTCGAGTCAAAACTGCTCACCCGTGGACTCGAGGCAAAACTGCTCACCAGTGGACTCGAGTCAAAACTGCTCACCCGTGGACTCGAGTCAAAACTGTCCACCAGTGGACTCGAGTCAAAACTGCTCACCAGTGGACTCGAGTCAGATTCAAACTTACAAAAAAAACGGACCAAGTGCGAGCCGTACTATTTATCTATAAAAACAGAAAAAAAAAACAAGTTTGTTATAAGGAACCCACCGTAAATATTAATTTTATTTCATTTTAATCATTTAATTTTAAAGTGAATAATACAACTGAATGTTATGTGGATTTTTCAAGCGTCTACCTGCTGCCGTTATCAATATCGAGCAGAAGCAAGCAAAAAAATCATGTTTCTTGTATGGTAGTCCCTTTAAATATTTATTCTATTCTGTTTTTAGTATTTATTGTTATAGCGGCAACAGAAAGACATCATCTGTGAAAATTTCAACTGTATAACTATCACGGTTCAAGATATACAGCCTGAGGACAGCCGGACGGACAGCGAAGTCTTGGTAATAGGATCTTGAAGGAAAAAGGATCGTATTCGACGAGATTTTCTACTTTCAATGGCTGCCAAATACGAATTAAAAGACGCAGCCTAGTCTAAATTTGACAGTATCCTATTAATGGATGAAAATTGACAAGTGTTACATTTAAAGTTACTGCGCTGTAGATGTTGCAGGGTATCCACCGGGGTTTCGGTGAAAACACCCGGTGCGAGTTCCATGCAGCCTAGAGCGCTGTCCGGTGATTTCGTTAAGATCCGGCGCAGCCTTGACATTGGAGGTACCGAGGCGATATCCTCACAGAAGACCAAATCTTCCCGGCTTTGCTTCAACAAGGCTGGGAGGCCGTTGGCACAATTTTGGTGCATATCTTTCGGGCCTGTTTGGCACGCAGGTATGTCCCTGAACAGTGGAGGCAGGTGAGAGTCGTCTTCATACCCAAGCCGGTTCGTACCAGATACACGGTGGCTAAATCCTTTAGACCCATTAGCCTAACATATTTTGTGCTGAAAACACTGGAGAGGGTGGCTGATCGGTACATAAAGGAAAAGGTTGGGCTTAGGTATCCTTCGCACAACAACCAACATGCTTTCAGGTGTGGCAAGTCAACCGAAAGTGCCTTACACCAACTGGTAACCCAGGTGGAGAAGGCGCTGGAAAATGGCATGATCGCCCTGGGAGCTTTTTTGGATATCCAAGGGGCGTTTGACAGCACCCCTGTAGGATCCATGTGTAGGGCTGCGGCAAATCATGGAATAGAGCCAATGATCACTCACTGGCTTGGGGCCATGTTGTGCAACCGTACAGAAGAGGCCACATGGAAAGACCATGTGGTAAAAGTGATCGTCGCTAGAGGATGTTCGCAAGGGGGTGTTCTCTCGCAAGGAGACGAAGAAGTGGCTGAGGAATCAGCACCTCGCTCATTGGAATGCTCTGCAGGGTCTTAGACAATCCAATCTTCTACTGAAGTGATGGACTGATGGACACGCTAGGGCAGCTACAGTACTATCAAGGAGTAGGCTAAGGAAGATAGCAGGACTCCTAACAGGGCACTGCTGTATGAGGAAACACCTCCACAACTTAGGAGTAGAGGGAAGTTCCCTATGTAGGGGTTGCGGCATGACTGACGAAACGTCAGTCCATGTTCTCTTAGAGTGTCCACACTGGGCTGTACTACGCAGACGAATCTTCGGAGTCCCTGTTATGGCCCCTGGAGACACAAGCAGACATCCATTGAAAAAGGTTGTGACCTTTATTGGAGGGCTCGGCTTCATGGATGTCTAGGTAGCAGGAATGGCACAATGGGCCCGCCAGTGGCCTCAGTGCCGCGTATATATAGTCCCTCGAATCTCTAGAACTTCGCGATAAACCATTGTATGGCCTGGTACGTTTCCAGAACAGTCTGGATATTACCTGCGAAGGAACATTTCTAGAAAGGTCGCATATTAGATTTGAAAAGTAAAAATCCAAAATAAACAACACACAATAAACAAACCTCTACCTCTAACCTCTGCGAATTTACAAAATAGCTCCCACCTTCCTCCTTTGCAAATGATTTGAGCATGCGAAAAAAATAATCCGAAAACCGTCCTAGCTCGAGAATGGAGACTGGCTTAGACGGTTTTCGAACCAAGAACAGGGCCCGTATTCTTAAGGGACTAGTGAGATTCTCACCTATGAGATTGATGCATTACGGGTTGCCTGAAACGAGAGAGATTCAATCTCTCATGGTTCAGACCGTTAGAGAATCTCGCCAAAAACGGTGAGAAGCTTAGAAACATGCGTATTGGATTTCGTCCGGTGATATTGCAGATCTCACTATTGCCTTTAAAAATATGACATATTTGAAACTCTCATGTTTTAGGCACCATGCAATACACCTATCTCATTGGTGAGATTCTCACTAGTCCCTTAAGAATACGGGCCCAGGGGGTCTATTCTCAAATGTCGAACAAAATATGTCGAATTCGACATTTGTCGATGAAAATTGTCGCACAACTTGAAATTGTGGTATTCTCGATTGGTTTCGTCTTCCAATTCGCATGCGACATATTTTGTCGAATAGCATGAGCTGGCAACACCGATTTAACGATTATCAAATATGTTCTATGCCACTGTGACATGTGTTGTGGGTGTTATCTATGGTTGTGGGCATCCAGTGTTTTGGTTTCTTGAACATTATATTTTTGTTTGTGAAGCTTGTGTTATTGTTGTTTGTAAGGATTACGTTGAAAACTTTAAATTATGGCATTGGAAGAAAAAAAAAGTTATTGCACACAATCCCAAAAAGAAACTCTCATCAATTTGATGAAACAAAAAGAAAACGAGCCCCTTTTATCTGGCAAATTTTCTACAACCTTTTCATACAAAGAGGCAAGAAGTAAGTGGCAAAATATTGCCTCAATTTTAAATTCAGCCCCAGGTGCTTCTAAAGACTGGAAACAATGGAAAAAGGTAATAATAATAACCACTTAATTGTTGACAGAAACAGATAGATAATAATTTTTCATTTCCAGACATGGCAAGATCTTAGATCTAAAGCAAAGAAAAAGAAGTCCGATCAAGTTAGACATGCCAGAGGCACTGGCGGTGGGCCACCACTTGACACAAAATATGATACAACAGACGAACTCATATTGAGTACAATTGCACCCAGTGCAATTACTGGTGATATGAATATAACTGAAACGCCCATCGATTTTCATTTTGAATTTAATGATGAAAGAGATAAACTGATCGTGACTGACATAAGAGAAGAATATGTTCAATCAAATGAGATTGTGAATGAAGATCATATTTATTCTAAAGAAAATATTGTCCCTGTCTCCTCATCCTCACATCCAAAAAAAAGGACCTTAGCAAGTCAGCGGTTGGAAACTAGTGCTTCTGCAGCAACTACTCTTGCTGAAGTGAGTCAGAGTACACTAAAACTGCAAAAAGAGTATTATGCTACAAAAGTTCAGTTACTTGAACGACAAGTTGTTGCAATAGAAAATCTGGTGGACTTCTTTACAAAGAAATAATTTTTAGTGCTCTAAATTTATGTAGGTACCTGATGTATTATTTTTGTTTTATAGTTTCTTTAAGTTTATATATTTGTAACAAGTTAATTTTTTTTAAGATTAACTGTTTTTTAGTTTCACTTTTAAAGTTTATGTTACTCTGGAGTTAAAATAGTTAAATGACAGGTAAAAAAATGCAGTATTATTTTTGTTTTAAGTTTATATACTTGAAGCATGTTTTGTTAATCTTTTCAAACTAGTTTTTTAGGTTTAACTTTTGTTTTCTAGTTTTATTTTTGAAGTTTATTTTATTTTTGAGCTGAATGATATGTTGAAAATAAAAATGCGGTTTAGTTTTAACATATAATATAATGTGATAAAAAAAATAAATCACTTCATTTTACATATTATTGTTTAATTTATCTATAATTATTAATAAGCCTTCTCTGTAGCCTCATACCCTGTGTTAGTAATGGGTTCCTTTGTGCATTTTCGTTTTGGTTTTGATCAATATGAGGAAGAAGACCAAAATCTACTTCTTCTAACTCTTCATCTGGATTTAGTAGTAGTTCGACTCTATTTTGTATACACATATTATGCAGCACTACGCAAGCATTTATAATCAACGATGCTTTGGTTGGTGAATAATGCAATGTTCTGTGCTTCAGTAAGCACCTGAATCTCATCTTCAGCAAGCCATTACACCTCTCTATTGTGCACCTTGCTTTTTTATGTGCTTCATTAAATCTTACTTCTTCGTCCGTAAGAGGGTCAGCCATTGGTGTAATGAGCCATGGGCGAAGAGGATATCCAGAATCACCTAAAAATAAAAGAATGAAATAAATCATAACTGAGAAATGTTATTCTGAGTGTGTTTCATTTAAAATAACTGTATGACCCTTTATGATAGATAATTGTTTTAAGAAATAGTAAATTAAACTCAAAAATTGACCTGTTTCGGGATTTTTTCATATTACTATTTATTTAGCTAATAATTAATTTATTATATACTTAGTATAAATTTTTACCTAAAAGAAAATACCCCTCATTTCCTCTTTCATGGAGTTGTTCCAAAAATTCCCTCACATTGCAGTTATTCCAAATATAGGAATCATGGGTACTTCCAGGATATTTTGCATTTACATGTATTATCTTCATATTTTCATCACATATCTGAAATGTAGGTAGTAGAATAATAATTTATCACCTACTTATAACTTACCAGCTGAACATTTATAGAGTGATATTGTTTTCGGTTTACGAAAATATGTTCAGGTGCCAATGGATCATTCTTTTTTGGAGGTACAATTGCCACATGGGTGCAATCAATACAGCCCACAATTCCTGGCATTCCAAAAATGTTGTAAAATCTAAAACCAACTGAATTAGGTACAAATCCAACTTTTATTATTAATAAAAGAAACCTGTTTCTTAAACTGTTAAGCTCATTCACATTTCTGGGAAAATTTACAAATCTTGCAAGAATTTCTGGAGCATTGAGAGCTAATGTTATTTCACTAACACATCTGCTCACTGACGCCTGCGACAAAGCAAAAATTTTATTATCTCCCACACTACCCTGGTAAGATCCTGTTGCATAGAAATGCAGTGCCACAAGAACCTAGAGAACAGAATAAAAGGTTATCAGAAAATAATGTATTAGATATATAGATATAGATAGACTATATCTATAAGAAGTCAATTCGAATGGCATAAAAACTTCAACTAGATACAGAGGGCATACACCAGGCAGACTGAATAATAGATAAGAAATTCATACTAGGTCTAATAATCAATTTTATATGGGGAGTTTTATAATATGGTATTAACAAAAAAATTATCAGACCCGGTACATGGGTTCGGATTGACTTCCTATAGACTGGTTTGTTACTATCATAAAAGTAAAACGTAAAGTAAAAGTATCACGCTTACCTTTTCTTCAAGTGATAGTGCAGAGGAGCGATGTCCCTGTACTACAAATGGTTCCAAAATAACAATTAATTCACGCACTAATTCTTTACTTAACCTAAATGTTTTTATAAATTTCTTATCTGAAAATAATCTGAAAACATCTTGAAATATTCCTCTTCTATTTCGAGGCTGTTGATAATTCTCTTGATTTTCCAAATTTTCAATTGCTATTAATAAAGCTGCCATTCTACAAAAACGAATCTCTAACAAACCAATCTATCAAGCTAACCTTCTAAATCTGCTTTGCTCTTGTTATGATTAACCTAAAATAATCCTGTCAGTTACTGTCGAATATTTCATGTCGCGTGCGACATGAAATTGTCGACCGCTTCAAACCACTCTACAAATTATCTATCGAAAATTTTCGAATGCGACATTCGAGAATAAGGAATTACGTTTTTTGTTCGACAATGTAAAAATCTCGCATGCGACAAAACATGTCATCGTTTGAGAATAGACCCCCTGGTCTTCAATAAACCCGAACGCCAAACTGCGGGTGCCAGAACCATCCTGTTGAAACCCGAACAAACCAATTTCGACTGCGCAAACTCCGGACAGTCTTAGAACAGTAATTGCATGAACCCGAATAAAGCTATAATAACACTCAACGCTATGTAATCGTAAATTACGCGAAGCGCTAACGTTATTAGCGTTAGAGACGTGAAGAAGTGAATCGCTTATTTAATTAACGTCAAAATACCGCAGACCATATTTTAACAAGCAATATCTCTATATTATAAGTAACGTTGGCCGTATTCATTAGGATTGAATTTATGTGATACAATAACTTTTAAAATCAAATATCAAATAACAGACAAAACTGAATTACTGCCCGAGATAGACTCACCTATTCAAATCCTATGTACTCGTACACCACAATTAACCAAAATTTTAAATGTATTTACATCTGGCACCAAACACTTTAGTACTGGAAAATCAAAATCAAATCATTTAAAAATTCCTTTCACCCTCTCATAGATTCTATATTGCTTAATATGGTCGTGAAATGTGATACTTTGTTTATCTATTTCAGGCAATTGACCGTTTTGACGAAAACTATTTTAAAAATTACAGGGTGAGTAAAGTCGTACTATAGTAATTAACAAAACCGTATCGTATCATTCGTAGCAGTGTTATCTAGATAATGAAAGAAAGAAAAGATAAAATTTGCTGTAGGTATCTGTGATTTATAGGAATTCGCCCTATGATGATGTCTACATATAATCATTGATTAAATTTTTTTTAATTAATGATATAGTTATGTAAGTTGTTTATTTAATAATTGATTGAAAAGTGTGTAATTGACAATTTCAGATAAATATATTATTCGTAGAACTCACAAAAGATTACATTTTACGCAATAATTTCCGAAAGAAAAATCGACCATTTTTAAAGGACCAAAAGTCTATGGTCCCAATTAAACTTGACTATAATAAACAGTTATTTGTCCTTTGTACATAAAATACCATTATTCCTATAACCCACAACACCTTGAGTGTAAGAGTTATACTTGGGTTTGGGTACAAAGTGAGCGTTCATGAAACTTTTACCTAATATATTTTTCACACTCTACACCACAGCGTTCACAAACGCACCACTAGAAGCGTTTACCCCGTCGTCTGACTGACAAAAGTACAATGTCTGTTTTCGCTCCTCAAATTATTTGAATAAAAATACCATTAGTTTAAAATTCGCGCTCAACCAAAAATGATTGATGACATAACGAGTACGTTCATAATATAATATATCGAAACTGTCAGTGTACTTGTCAATCGGACGACGGAGTAAACGATTCTCGTGGTGCGTTTGTGAATTGATGTTGAAGACATTTATAAACCTCGCACCTTAATCTTGGTGCTCGGTCAATGATAATGGTCATCACCACCTTGGTGTATAATATACTATTATGTTTTACTTGAATACTTGAACAACTTGAAGAACAGACCTGGTAGTCATGGAAACAACATTTTTTTACCAAAGCTGCATTAAATTGTTAAATTTGGCTTTCAGAAGAAGCGTAATTTTTTGATCTGTTACATAGTAAAATTATCTTTTAAATGAAGTGTCTCCTATTTTAATTTTATTGGTAATAGTGATAGAGAGAAGGGGAGGGAACACGACAGTTCAGAATATGATCAAAATATGTCTCCATTGAAATAAAAATTGACATGTTTTCGCATTTTTTCGAAAAAAAAAAATTATCCTCAAGATATTCAATTTGTTTTGTTTTTATTGCCGCACTCTGTATATACGAAGAATAAAATTCTTAACCTTTATTGCGAGGCTCCGTCACCGACATTGCTGACTAAATATATTTTTCTTTAAAAAAATTATAATTCCGTAATGATTCTTTTAATGAATATTTCCCATAATTTAAATTTTTGAACATCTATTACGTTCTACCCGAAGGGGAAACCGCTGATGGTATTTGATGTACACTAATATTGGTATTTTTTTAAAAAATTTGGCATTATTTGGAAATATTTCGTATTATTTGGTTTTTTGTTTGGTAATTGGTATTATTGGTATTTTTATAGTAATTTTGTGGTAATATCGTAAAGTTTTCAGGATACTTTTTTGATATGCGCGTGCGCAGTAACATCGACAATTAAAAAGGAAACTTGAGGAAATCTTGCAACGTCGCAACCCTTGTTACACCCACATCATTTAATCAACGCAGATAGAGTTATTATATGGTATTTTAGGTTGGTAATTTTGGTATTATTTGTCAAAACTGGTATTTTAGTGTACAAATTTTGTTCAGCGGTTTCCCCCTCGGTTTTACCTAATTTTAATACACGTATTTCCATTATGTATTGAGGGTTGCCTACAATTTTGCATTGAAAAATCACACTGATGTAATTAAATCCAAAAACGGCATTTCATACGTTTATGTCATCATTTTATCATTTTAGTATAAAGCTTATGAAACATTGTAACACCTTATAAAATATTAACTGTTAATAACAATTTAATTTCCTTTCGGAATAATTGCCGCGTAATCTCCCACGGGAAAAACAATGTGCAATTTGTATTGGTTTATTAATTGATGCAATTTAATCGACGACAATTAAACTAGCGTATAAATAACATCGGATTCAGTAATTCGCACTCTGGCGCTCTTTCATAAATTATTATACACTTGAAAATAAAACTCATGATGACCTCCATTAAACGCGTCCGTTTGACTGATAATAACTGATCAGCAAGTGAAATAGTATATAAATTCAAGAATGTACTTATTGATCGTTTTATACGATTTTATGGCTGCAAATATATAGGATAGAACAAAAAGATTGGTCATTTAATCAAAAATAAGTCTATTGAACATTACAAATGTATTATGCAATGTATATGTTACCGTTTAAGTATATAATGCAGTTATTCCTAGTTATTCCATAGAATACCTAGTT
>CAJUYG010003364.1:0-18820 GCA_910591675.1 Galerucella calmariensis
TAACATTTTTGAAAAACCGCACAAGCCATACCCACCGCCAAAATGGTTTTTCGGCGCTCGAGAATGTCGCCATTTAGCGACCTCGCCTCCCTAACTACTATAAAAACATCAAGTTTAAAAATCAGCTTTATTATAGTAACAATCTTTTTTCCGAACACTTAAAATAAAATGTCCTCTCTCTCAAAAACCGATACAAGATACATCTACGTTGAAAGTGTCACACCATCAATTTCTTCTCGGTTCATTGAGAATAATATCGGGAGACAAAAGTTAATCTTTCACTTAATCTAATTCCGAAAAGACAAATGGTACGAGTGAGTTTGAAAAGGTAATGTTTTAAGGTCTCGAGAAAAAAAAATTCTAAAACTAGATAATGTTCATCCTTTGGCAGTGGATCGGTTTCAGATGTTCATTCATGTCAATAGTAGCGATATAATCTGGTGTGGTATTTGGGATGGGCTTCATGGGTTGACTTTATAGTTCGTAGAAGCAGTGGTGTGCTTATCACAGATTTTCAACGACTTGGTTAAAATTAATTTCTTTCTCTTCGCTTCAAATTTAAATACAGTGAGATCTTTACTGAGATTGATGTATTTGTGCGGCATTAATGATTTCTCCTGTCCAGAATGATGCTCTCGGAGCTTCAGGACGGATGTTATCTACCTTATACTGATGAGGAGCAAGGCGATAGTTCATAGATGGCAGTACAAGCTCATCTATACTTCCATTTCACATCAACAAATATAATGATTACTGTAATTAACTATTAAATTAAATATAACTGTGAAATTAATTAATAGAAAGTGACTAAGTAGATAAATTTACAAAATTTAGGGTAATCTATGATTGTCTGCAAAAATCTCTTTACTTCAACTATCAGTTTAAATGACGGACTGAAAAGTCAGTAGAAAATGTACTATGCAATAAATTTATTCGCTACTTTTAGCACATAAAATTATTAAAAAAGAAAAAAAAATTTAAATAATTTGTTAGAAAGCTAAGCTTATACCAGTATCGCCATCTTTGTATTTACGAAAACTCTAAATTGAAAGCATTAGCAGAAAACGTTATCACTCATTGAACAAGTTGAAGTGATCGTTTATAGATGGCAGGAGGTTCGGTAATTTTACATTTATATATTTATTTATTTAATATTTTACGTTGAATCCAACTAATTAATTGAATATGAAAAATAATTGTCATATTGATAAACCACAAGTAAGTATTTATTTTCCGAGCAAATGAAAATCTATAATACATCTTTAAGTACAGCTTTCAGCTTGTAGATGGGACGAATCAACGATTTGCGTCATTTTCCAAATATATCAAGATCTATATTTTGTCTCTACATTTACACACTCACAAAGCCTCCTCAATTTTTTTCTGTTTCGTCCGGCTGGATTTGGAGCAGCTAATAACTTTGGAAATGTGTTATTAATGGATCTATTTTGCTTTTATCGGTTTGCAAGTCATAAAGCCCTACGTAAAAGTCGAAATAAAACGATAAGGTCGAGTTAATGTTGATATTAGACAACATATTATTTAATATGAGTCAAGTGCGTTGCCAACAAACGGGGGGAAAGATGTGGCAAATGGGCAAAATGTGAATTGTTGGTACAGTATTTGAAATGCGTAAATAGTAGAATAATAAAATCGATTATTGACACAACTGAGAGCGTATGAAAAACCTTTGAGATATCTTTTTTTTTCATGTCTTTTGCTTTGGTTCTACCCCTCGGCGACGCCCTTGATATAAATAATTTATTGAAAAATAGAAGAATATTGTCACTTATAGACTGGCAAATCGATTTCCCGCTGTGGTGTTTTCAGTATTCGAAAGTATTATGAAATTGGTTTCCTAATCATACATTTTTTTATTGAAACAGAGCGAATTTAAGAAAATTAAAAGTGCATTTGAACTTATTTTTCAATGACCTTTCCAAATCTGTTATTTTTTATGAACGCTATTTGGTATAGTGTAACTATTGTTAATGTGATGACCCATATTTTTAATCCCTTTTGAAGGAAAAGCCGCCAAATGGCTTGCATAAAATTCTTTTATAAATTCGAATATTAAGAAATAATGCTTTTCAAATGTAATTCAAATTAATATAGTGGATTAAAATTAACCTGCATAAAATATGTAATACAATTCAAGGTCATCACATTGACATTAGATACACTATAATAAAGTTGGCTCGTGTTTGACAGTTTTGTACAGGAATCCCTATCTCGCATCTTATAAATAACACAGTGTATATTAAAAAGTGTCCCATCTAGTTTAACAAGCTCAAGTGACTGAAAATGTTATATTTAATCAAACTAATTGTAGAATATGCGTCTATTTAGAGAAAAAGACGAGGAATTGGAAAATGCGGAAAATAGGTATTTTATCAAGTTTCGCGAAAGCGACAGGAAGCTGAGTTTTTGTTCATTTTACCCATAAAAGACCATTATCAGTCATTTTATTCATCAAATACAACATTCCCAGTCATCTGGACTAGATTGGATACTGATTAACTGGGATATAAAGCAGAATATTACAATAAGTTGGTATCCCATCGCCTTCGCCAAATTTTAAAAAATACAACACTTTTTTAAAAAATGGCGAAAGCGACGGGATACTGACTTTTGTCTGTTTTACCCATAATTGACAAATATTGTATGATGAAGTTTCATTTTTCACTTATAATTGCACAAGTGGTTTGTATTTTATCGGGTAAATTTGGGTTGTTTAATGAGAAATTGTTTCCTAGCAATTTGACGAGAATAACTGTCAACTATTAAAAACACGACACCGCAAGGTGGAGTGTTTAGGTTGACAGTTATTCGAGTCAAATTGCTAAAGGAAACAGTTTAGAATTTGAACAACACAAATTTACCCAATACCAATACAAACCTCGAGTGTAATTCGGCAGGACAATTTAATGAATGAGAAATTTGGAAACATATCAATGCAAACTTTATTTATGAAACATTAAAAATAAACACGTTTTTATTTTAATGTACAATTATTAAAAACGCAGTTATTGAAATTCATACTAGGAACAGTGATATTGATGAACAAATGAATAAGTGAAAAAACCACTAGTGTATTTGTCAACAGTAAAAACACAAGAGCTTTTTTTTATCGGATAAATTTCTCTTTGCAACGAAACAGTTTTGCCAATCACTAATTTTACGAGAAAAACTGACATGATAAAATCGCGACACCGAAGGTGGAGCGATTTTATCTAATGTCAGTTTTTCGAGCAAATTTAGTCATTGGAAAAACTTTAAGTTGAAGAGAAATTTATCTGATAAAAGAAAAGCTCGAGTGTTTTTTAGCAAGATAAATTAACGACAGAATATATGGATGAATTGCTGTGAAATTATAAGTAACCAAACTTGCGACTCATTGCCATTGTGTAAAAGTGACGTCCGCTTACTAGATATTGAGGAAGAGGAGTTTTTATCGCGATAAAAAAGGATGCACCTTTTTTATCGATGTCAAAGTGACAATAACATTTCCAGGTATATGATATTTTAACATTGGAGATAATTTATCATATATAATACCACGAGAGTGAAAATTTTGTCATGAAAGTTTGTTGCTTGGCAATTTTGCGAATGACATTTTCAACAAAACCACGAGCCGTCAGGCGAGTGGTTTTGGATTAAATGTCATGAGCAAAATTACCAAAAAAGCAACAAACTTGAATACGACAAGAGTAAAATTTTACCTAACAAAATTTTTAATTGAGTGGTATTGGACATGACTATTTCACGAGAGAAAAACTAAAAATTCATATGTTTAAACATTTTATTTATTGCAAACTTCAATTATACAAAGCCAAAAAAATAATAACATGAAAAAAAAATTACTTATGTAAAAAGTACAATTATTATAATTGTACGTTGTAGCATTATTTTGGGGATTGTTTTGCATCATAACCTGTGATGAATTTAAGTTAGAAACTGAGGATTCCTTTTTTTTATTTTCATTTTCTCGAAGGTTCTCTATAAGTTGGAAATGGTGTTCTTCATTTAATTCTAAATATGGTTTCAAAGAATTGGCAGAAGAATGTCCTGTAAGCTTAATTACTTTTTGTTCACCAACTCCTTCTTTTGCTAATGCAGATATTGCAGAAGCTCTATGTGAATGATTGGTTATTTTTATTTTTTTTGTGTCTATACCAATTTATTCTGCCGATATTTTCGTCCACTTTGAAATTGTATTAATTCCCAATGGTGAATTTTTGTATCATATTCCTTTCTCCCAATTTGGATGTACTGTTAAAAATAATCTTGTTGTTGTTAGATAAGGATTGATTTCTCTTTTTTCAATAATTTTAAAAAATAAACGAACGGGACACAAATTGTTGTTAGCATTATTTCTTACCAGCCACTTACTGCCAGATAAAGCTTTTGATCCTCCTTGTGTCGTTTTGGTAAAGATTGGATTATATTCTACCCTGCCAGTAAAATTACCTTTATTATCATATTCTTTTTTAAAGTAATTAATATCACAATTAGCAGCTTCATTTCCACGCCATTCTAATTCGAACGAACATAAATGAAAAAACCTTCTTTGTAACCCATTAGGATTATCTTCAGAATAGCTTTCTACCATTTCCATTAATTCTTCTCTGGTAAACGCGTTAGAACTTCTTTTTCTGGTTTCAGGTTCAGCCTGAAGCTTTTTACGTTTTGTATGCCTGGCCAATCTAGTAAATTGATAGGTAATATCTTTAAAAGGACCAATTTTGATGTTAAATTCTAGAAAATATTTTTCTTGAACCATGTGAGCAGTATTCCAAAGTGTTTTTCACACTAGCTTCAGTATAATCAGTTCCATCTCTTTTTTTCATGTTAAAACCATAATTTTCAAGAATTTTCGCTATAACTTGTTCAGAAGTATCCTTTTCTAACGTATAATTACGTGCGTCCAGAAACATTCTAAACTGTTCCCACGCAGACTTTTTTGTCTTCATTGTATTTCGCGGTATACTTTTCTCAATTGTACTCTCTATTTCATTTATTGAATTATTTCCAAATCTTGTATTATTCATGTTAATAATACTTATTTAAATTGTTGAAACAGTTTTAATAATTTTTAGACAGTTAAATAAATAAATAAATAAACAACTTAGTTTCCTTAGAAACCACCAATAAAGATTTTATATTTAATTTTATCACAGAGTGATAGAATTTTATACACATAGATTTGATATATTAAACGTCAAAAAGTTGCCGCGACAAGACAAAAAATTGTCATTTCAAAACCTTCAAATTTTGTCAGTTATCAATTTACTCTAGTGAAATAGTCAAATAAATAAAACATATCCAACCGTCTGGGTTCGTCAAAACTAGATTGGATACTGTTTGACTGGGATATAAAGCAGAAAATTACGAAAATTCAGTATCCCGTCGCTTTCGCCAAATTTTAAAAAAATACAACACTTTTCAAAAAATGGCGAAAGCGACGGGATACCGACTTTTGTCTGTTTTACCCATAATTGACAAATATTGTATGATGAAATTTCATTTTTCAAATAAATACAACATTTTCAACCGTCTAGGTTTTTCAAACTAGATTGTACACTGTTTTGCTGAATATAAAGCAGAAAATTACGAAAATTCAGTATCCCGTCGCTTTCGCCAAATTTTTAAAAATATTTTTCGCCAAAGATGAATTTTCTGCATTTGCACTAATCTTTCAACGACCTTTCCAAATCTGTTATAATTTTTCATGAACGCTTTTTAGTAAAGAAATTAGCTCGCGTTTGACAGTTTTGTACAGGAATGTCACATCTTATAAATAACACAGTGTATATTGTACATACAATCATTTTTTTAAAGTAAGTGTTATATGCATCACGTGCATTATTTAGAACCAATGTAAACTGGAAAATGGATTCAATTACATTAATAATTCATGTCTGTTGCATGATGGATAGCGTTCTTCGTCAAATTTGTATAAAAACTACGTAATGTGAAGTATGGATAAGTATAAAAATATTGATTTGGACGCTTCCCTTTTTTAATGTTTCAATAAAACTGAATCTATGAATAAAATATGAATAAGTAGATAGATATTTGGAATGTCCATTCAGCAATGCTATAGATTTATGTGGCGATATACAAAAATAGTCTATAATATTATAAACAGGAAATATTTGTAACGAATAAATTTAAAAACTATTGGACCGATTTCAAAAATTCTTTTGCAGTTAGAAAGCTACATTATCACTGAGTAACGTAGGCTATATTTAGCGACCCGTCCCTGCTTCGCACGGCTGCAATGCATGATATGTAAATAGATCTCTACACATCCGAAATAGAATCGGTATATAAATGACAAAGTGTTTGACTGAGTCCAGGCTTGAAGATGCTCAATAGTGCGAAAATTAACCTAACCGACAGAACTTTATACTTAATACCTACCTACTTTGTTTTTGGTTGTAACTTAGCAAACAACAATATAATAATTATAAATATAAAGATAGATTTTATTTAAAAACGTTCTTCTATACTTTTTGATATTGTTAGTATACAGGGAAAGTATAAAAGTTCCAAAATACTACATAAATAAAATTTCTCAGGATATTCTAGGAATTTACAAGAAAATAGTTATTGTAAATTCTATTTTCAGTATAATTTTAGCCAGCAGTGTATATATCGACAAAATAAACATGTTTTAGAAGGGACATTTTACCCTCATTTGTTGTTGTGATTCAAGGAAAGAAACAGAGACTAAGGAGTATCCTTCTTTTTCTTTAATAGGGGATAATTTACCTGGCTTATACAGAACAGAAATTAACTCTTATAACATAACCTACCTACTGTTTTCGCTTCTTTTTTAACTATTAATCACGATAGTTTGAATATCATGATTAATTAAAAGTAATGTAGTCATTTTTGATGAATAACTGAACATAAAGTAAATAATATTTTTTTTCACAGGAATAAGGTTTCAAATAACAGGCCAATATTAAATTGAAAACATTTATTTCAGAAAATACATTTTAACATCTACGCATACCTTCCAGTGAGTATTATAAGTGCTCAAACATTAAAACTTACTCTTACAAGGTATATATTTTATAATAATCTCAAACTTCAACTTTATAATTTGTGTTTTTAAAATTCTCAAAAGCTACATCTATAGAATAATAATATAATAAATTTTTTATTGTGATGAGTGTAATGATGCAGAATAAAATTCCAAACACAGTCTCATAACATTTTAAATTGAATGATTTAGATAAATATCGAAATTCTTATTCTATGTGTTAAATATTATTTTGTCCAGCAGCTTCCTTGGCTTTTATGAAATACGTTAAAATATCAATCGGCAGTGGAAACACAATAGTTGAGTTCTTCTCTGCTGATATAGTGTTCAGCGTCTGTACAATAATTAGGTAAATCACAAATTTTTATATAAAACGTATATAGATTTTAAAATATTGTTAAAAGCTGATTAAAAGCCAAACGTGTTTTAAAAATGAAAAGTGAATAAATACAAGTTTTTTTTACAAAAAGAAATATTCTCTCAATTGAAATATTTACAAAAAATTAGATACATATATGGACGTGGCATAAGTTTTAGCATTTTTAATTGCAAATATTAACACCACATATACAAGCACCAACATATCACAAACATTTAAGAATACTAAGCTAAAAAAATTGAAATAATTACCAATATAAACATTTCCTTGATATATTGCCGTATATTTTAAATTTCACTGTTTTGATTAAAAAGTTCTAAGTATATAGGTCAGTGTTCGTTGTTCTCAGTTTAGAATCTGCTACTGGTTTTTGTGAATTTACTGCTTAATGTTAGTCGAAATTGAAGTAAATATGAAGGTGCAATAATCTAATTAAATTTTTGATTGAAAATTGTAATATTACAAAAGCCACAAGTGAAAATAAGCTAATTTCTATAAAAAATTATATAAAAATGATGAAATTTGGCCACAACGATCTTTAAAATGAGTTTACAAATTATTTAAATTAGAATAATGGTATCATTATAATTATTTTAGTGATAAAGGTTTTACCAGAACAGGAAATCTAAAAAATATGTTACTACAAATACCATCTTTATTTTTTTAAAATAAAATTACTTTTGGCACTTATGTATATATTCAAGAGCATTATCAGTAGTAAGATTTGATGATAATTGGTCCCAGAATAAATAAAACGTCTCAATTTCCTAAAAGTAGATAAAGTTTGTCCAAAATCAGTTAATGATCAAGCTGATATTTTGCTATCTTTTCAAATAAATATGAAAAAACAGGCTTATGTCTGTATACATAACAACCTATAGAGAAATAAATAATAAGATATGTTTTAAAACACATGGAAGGAGCTGGAACAAACTATTGTAACAGCCTATATTTATTTTGGTTAGCTTTCTGTATAAAATATGTACATCTATCAATTAATCACTATGTACCTATACTGCTCAAATTGCAAACATATACTCTATAGAAACTATTTTTGGTCTATTTATCCCATACCTTCGGTACAACTTTTCAAAAAAATCTCATTTCACAAACATTTCTAATATCTACGAACACCCTATATTACTCGTTACAATGGAATCCTTGTTAATCGTCTCTTGGGCTGCGCGAGACCCTTGTTTAATTTTCTATAAAAGTATTCAGCATCATATCGATCGGGATTGGGTAGATTATAGTTGAGCTTTTCGAAGAGCATATTTTCGTCAAAGTCTGTGTGAAATAAGTTTAAAGGGGTTAATAACCTGCTCTAATATGTACATAAAAATAAAAAAAAACATCCCAATATATACAATATATACCAAAATAAGTATTTCAGTTCGTTTATGGCACGCAACTTAACAAAGACAATTTAATTTTATGTTTATAGTTCGTTGACCAGGATGAGTTTTAGTGGCAGACAGTATTTGTAATAACATATTTTTTTAAGGATTTTTTAAGAGATTAGGGTATATTTGATCTTATAAAAACTATAGTTTACATAAAGTTCTTCACGTTTCAATTTAAATATAATTTTGGTGTGCAAGAAATTGCTTAAAACTTTTAAGCCCCCTCATTTCACCTCCTAATAATTATTCGAGTTATCTGCCAAATAAGTTATTAGATACCCCCGAGGAATAAGAATTATGTGGTCAAGCTTTAGAATTATTATATAGAGAACATGAAAAAACCTGGCCTTAATCCGATATATCTGAGTCGGATAACTCTTGACAAATTATTTAAGTCTTTAACAAATATGTTAATAGGAACGTATCAATAGGCTTAAGCTTTTCAATTTTCATTATCTTAATATATATGTAAGTTTAAATTTAAAAGTGCATCTTTAAGATTCCATTTTTAAATTTATAGCACTGTAGATTTGTTGGCTTTCAAAGTGCACAGCCCTTATTTCGGATATGATATTTTTGTATAATTAGATAAAATATAAAATTTTACTTGACATAATAATATAAATTCGTCATTATTGTATTCAGTTAAAACATTGTGGATATTCTAGAAATTGCATCACATAATCATAATTAAATATATGTATAAAATATATAAAAGGCGTTTATCTAATTCCGCTATCAAAGGTGACACTTCAAGTCACTCCTTGGCGGCACATTTTTCATAACCTTCATATATCAGTTATGTAAAAACTTTACGTAACTGCATAAGTTTCAAAGAATAATTTATTAATTAGGTACTGTCAAAACTGACAATTATTTCATTATTAAAACTGACAATTACCCCATTATTTCAAATCAATAGTATTTTAAGATTTATAAACATTGAAAACAACATTATTAAGGACACAGTTGTTTAAAGTAAGTCAATTTACTGGGTGAATACTTCATAGTAACAATACTTCTAACACCATTTGAATCCACTTTAATATTACCATTGTAATTGAAGATTTTATGAAATATTATAAAAGCGCGGAATTAGATAAAACGTTGTACGTAAATAACTATTACTAAAGCTAAGCTGGTGGTTACTTGTTAATGAAAAAACCAATCAAATACCTACTTCAGAAAAACAAACAGCAATTTGTGCATTTCTAGCGTGTGTTAAAAGTTAAATTAAAAATTAAATTTGCACGTATTTATACAACATTTAAATATCAAAACTTGATAGTTTTATTCCAAATTTAGAAAATACCGATAATCAGATATTAACCCAGTTAAAAAGTTTCATTTAATATAATAAGAAACTTGGCTGAAATTTTAATTAGCAAAAAATCATAAGCATACATTAAATTATGGGTCAGAACTATCCTAAAAATCAATGCTGGAACAAATTTAAAAAAAAGCTCAATGATATTCTAATTAAAAAAAATTGGAAAGTTCCCTATTCCAATTATAGCATTTATATTTATTTTAATTGTATTATTTTACCATTATAGTAGGTACATCTAGTTACATTTTAAATACTAATGATATAACAGTTAAAATATCATCACATCATTTTCGAATGATAATTTACTTTTTTGATTCCGTAGCTTTTACAAAATAAGATATAATGTCAATTGGTAGAGGAAAAACAATCGTAGAATTCTTCTCCGTCGATATGGTGTTCAAGGTCTAATGGAAAAATTTCAAAAACTAAATTAATATCGTACAATTTTTGTATACAGGGTCCGGCAAACCTATGTCGTAGTTCTATAACTTACATATTTATATAAAAAGTATATGAAACATTTTAGATAAATAAGTAAGTTTATATAGTAATAATGTAAGTCGAGGTGTAGGTTCTACTTAAGTCTTACTTATGTGAAAGTAGGATTATGTCTTGGCACTTAGCAGACAAAAATTATAAAAATATAGAGAGGTTAGTTTATAAAATGTAATTAATAATGGATAAAGAGCTGGAATTAATGGAATTAATTGAAATAGGCGTTCCCAGAATTATAATTCCCAGACACCCTATCCGAATATACATTTCTTTTTAAATTTTCGATTACGAAAAGAAACAGTCAGATTTCTACTACCACTATTAAAAAATCGATAGTTTTATCCAAGAACACAGGGCATAAATCACTGGGAGAAGCAGCTTTTCATTTACTTGATTATATTTTATATTGTTTATATTTTCTATATAATTGTCATTCTCATTATCAGAATTTATTCACATATGTCACATTCCAATTTTTACCAAAATCAAAATCCCTGTCCGCCTGTCCACATCTTGTCTTTAGTCGACTTATAGCTAATGAGACAGGGTGCAGTTGAATTACAAGTTTTACTTAATGAATAAAGTTTTACTTATGAAAGTATTACTTAGAAGAAGAAACGGTGCAGTTGGCCCTAAGAGTTACAGAACTACATCGAAGATTTGCCGGACCCTGTATTACTTAAATTGAAAAATTAAGGAACAGAAAATTCATTAGTTTTATATTAAGTGGTTTTTGTGGTATAAAGTACCTACTCTAGTTAATTATTTATGATAAATGAAAGAGCTATAAACGATGTGAATCACGAAGGGCAAAATTAGGTTCAAATCTTCCATTAATAGTTAAAATATTGATTTAATCGGGCATGTGTATACTAGAAAATTCATTCCTTTTCTCTTAAGCTTTAGTTTTTAAACTTGGAATGCAATAAAAACTTAGAATTGAAACCTTATTAGTAGGAAAACCAATTGCTAGAATTTCTCTCAATTGATTTGACAGGACAACATTAATTACATACATTACATTCCTAAGCTTTTGGTTTCGTCTGTTTGTGACAGACCACAAAACTCATAATTATAACACTCACCAAAAAGGAAATCAATAAGGGGTAACAAGCGGTCGTCGAACTAAGTTCAAATCAATTACATTCAGGGATCAAAGGTAATTTAAGAAAAGAAATGGTCTGCAAATCATTGCAAACAGCCCGTATTATAAAATAGTCAACCACACCTTTATCTATCTAAGCCAATTTATCACATTCTGTGTCGTAAAAAAAAATATGAGGAAATTGAGAACCAAATCTACCAGACTTTTACCTTTTGCTTATGGAACGAAAATAGTTTGAAGATTCAACAAAAAAACACGGAATTGTTTGTTTTGTATTAAATAATTCTGTCACTACTTATTTTTTCGTAACAATTTTTGGGTGGTACGAACAAATATTGGACACAAAAATTAAATCAGTAACAGAAAATAATCTAGAAGAATGCCAAAGTGGATTTAGAAAGGGAAGGAATATTCAGGAACACATATTTACACTAAAGCAGATCATGGAGAAGACAATAGAGCGAGACAAAGAAGTATATTTAGGTTTTATTGACATGGAAAAGGCATTTGATCGAGTACCAAGAAATAAACTATGGAAAATACTATCAGAAAGAGGAATAGAATATAAAATGATCAGAGTATTGAAAAATATATACAGTGAAAACACTAATTTTGTTATACACCAAAATAGCATCTCAAAAACTTTCACAACAAAAGAAGGATTGAGGCAAGGAGGAGGTTTAAGTCCTACACTGTTCACAATATATATTGATGAGGTAATAAAGGAATGTAAAATAAAAGTTGAAAAATTTAAGGTAGGATACAGATACGTGGAAATGGTACAAGTGTCGGAAGGAGCATTTGCAGATGATATAGTCATTGTGACTGAAAATGAAGTTGATTTACAAAAGAACTTACAGATTTGGAATTGTGCACTGGAACAATATGGTATGAAATTAAGTAAAAACAAAACAAAAGTTATGGCAATAGGAAAGGAACATAAAAACATACAGATAAAATTGAACAAATTTCAAATATCTAGGTGTAGAACCACAAGAGAACTGTAGACAGGAAAAAGAAATAAATGATAGAGTGCAAAAAACATTGAAATTGTACTACGCAATGAATCAGGCTTTTATAAACAAAAAAGAGATATCAATGAAGACCAAATTAAATGTATTTAAGACCATATATAGACCAAATCTGACATTTGGCTGTGAATCATGGACACTGACAGGCAGACAGAAGAGCAAAATACAAGCAGTAGAAATGAAATAACTGAGAAGAGTTAAAGGAGTCAAAAGAATAGATAAAGTACGGAATACAACGATAAGAAAGGATCTAGAAATAAAATCGACACTTGAGTTTATTCAATCAAGACAATTGGGATGGTGGGAACACCTACAAAGAATGTCAAATTACAAACAAGTTAAGCAAGTTTGGGAGGCAAGAAATATGAATAAGAGAAAACGCGGGAGGCCGAGAGAAACATGGGACGGCATAATTGGAAAAATTCTTCAAGAAAAGGGAAAAACATGGAATGAGGCAAAAATATTAGCAAGAAATAAGAAAGAATGGGCCAAGTTTGTTCATGAAGACATTATTACAGAATAACTTGATGTATTGATATGTATCACCCTACACCATTAAAAATGGTATTTGGGTTAATGATAACATATATATATATATACAAACAAATACTAAAAACATATACCAACACCTGCATGCCTCATAAACAGTAATATAAAGTTATGATCATTTAAAATAATGATAATCACTTTGTTTACTATAATTTAATCAACATTTTCTTAAAAAAAGCACACACCAAACAAGCCAGTCAGTATGAAATATTACCTGTAGGTAGCGCAGCTGTAATGCGGCTGGAGAATCGCCAATAACCTCCGAAGCCTCTCGAAGGGCTCTAGAAGCCTTTTGTTCCCCTTCAGCTGCGATTACCTTAGCGCGGGCTTCGCGAGCTGCCTCTGCTTCAGCTGCCATAGCTCGTTGCAATTGCACCGGTAAACGAACGTCCTTTCTGTAACAAAAATCAAAATCAAAGATACGATAATCGTTCTATTTTGCAGCGCTCTGTAACGGTCTTTGTTTTAGCAAATAGGAAATGGAGATATATTTATATAGTGGAAGTAATTTTTTTTTTCTTTTTTTTCAGGAAAATCCGGGATACATTGAAGAAGTTACCAAGCTGGCAGCAATGGCGTTTTAACGGTAATAGAAGAATAATAGTTAATAGTTATATGCCAAGGACTGAAAGAGCTACTTTGTTGGACGAGTCTGAAAATTGCAAGACGAGCAAAGCGAGGCGAGCAACGGACGAGGCCAACAAAGTAGTATTTCAACCGCGGCGTACACAACATTTTTTAGACGACGCATATTAAAGATGTATATAAAAGACATTTAGAAATTATGTATTTAGGTATTATACATACATTTCGACACGTTCAACATTAATTCCCCAGGAGTCGGTAGCTTCGTCTAGTAGAGCTTTCATATGTTTAGAGATGCTCTCGCGTTCGCTGAGAATTTCGTGTAATGGCCGTTGACCCATTATATTTCTCAATGTGGTTTGGGCCAGTAATCTGGTAGAATGATGAGCATTTTCCACATTAGCGATCGAAACTGTAGCGTTGGAAACTCGGTAATAAACTACCGCGTCTACGGAAACGGTAACACTGTCTTTGGTCAAAACCTGTAAACATATTATAGGCCAATCGGTATGGGTCATTTTAGACCAAAAGTACAAGTAATTAGTAGTTGTTACCCCTATCGTCTGGCCTAATTCGAAATAAAGTTGGACGAATATACTTACTTCTTGAGGAGGAATGTCGTATGTTCTTGTACGCAAGTCAACTCTAGCATAAGCATCAATACATGGTAAAATGAAAAATATGCCTAAAACAAAAAGCGCATGTATTTTTTAATATATCAACGAAGAATGTCATAATCCGTGCCCAATCAAACCTGATATTTGAAACAAATGGTTACGAAGTATTATTTTCAATGTCGTCGAAACATAATAATTAGAATGCAGAAAAAACTTCAAACAATCAATATTATTATTTATTTATTGATATCGGTGTTAATAATTCCTGCAATTTATAGAAGTTTAATTTATCCTTATCGACCTCCAGCAAAACTTTCTAGATCTATAATGATTACTTTGTGCTGCGACCTATTTAATTTTTTTACACTATTAATAATAGAAAAGGTTCGTATTTTATCAGCTTTGATTCATGTCTAATAAAATGTTGTCGGTAGCTATACCTACTTATTTACAGAATAAAAATAAAAAAATTTATCTTACCTGGACCTTTGGCTCCACCAGAGAGAAGACGTCCCAATCGAAATATTACTGCTCTTTCATATTCCTGCACAACCTTGAAAAAAAAAATTAAAATTAGTTTATTACACCACAAATGGTTTGTCATTGTCGAAAGAGTACCTAAATGGTATAGTTTCTTACCTTGAAACATACCATAAGCGAAAAGGGCATGGTAAGCACCACGACGACCCATGATAAAATAGTTAAAATTTTTCCACATGTCTTAGATTCTTCAACAACTTGTTCAGCTGAAAAAATAAGAATATTTCAATAAACGAA
This sequence comes from Galerucella calmariensis, assembly GCA_910591675.1. NCBI lineage: Eukaryota > Metazoa > Arthropoda > Insecta > Coleoptera > Chrysomelidae > Galerucella > Galerucella calmariensis. The sequence goes on from CAJUYG010003364.1 coordinate 15,326, forward strand.
TTCAGTTTTTATTCTACTGTCTTAGCTAAAATTGTACTAATATGCATTTTCGGTAGATAAACTATCCAGAATACTTCAGTAAAAAGGAAATTTTCCAAAATTACCGGATTCGTGAAATACCATTTTTTTATTGATTAACATTTTAACAAATTACACATTTATGAAAACAGTCCGACCCTGTACATTATTTTTGCTTCCAAATTTACAGTCATGTTGAGGACATGTTAGGTTATTAGCCCTGCAAAAAGAAAATAAAAAATGTACTCCTTTATTTCGGCTCACAGTGTATGTACGCAGTTGTTGTCTTCACACTTCACACAGTAAAACTTGCGTTGCTTGAAATATGTAGTGTACCCAATAATTATAAATTTATTTGGATTTTCGCCTTGTATGCCCATCTTTTTTCATAAAATTTAAAAATTCTGCTTCTTGTAAGGGGTTATTTTTTTATTTTAGTGTTACTTTGCTGTTTCTTTACCACTATGACCATCTCCATTGAACTAAACTGTCTTTTCCAGCTGCGCAGATTTTCCTACTTTCTTTAAAACAATATTTTACGTTATGTACAAATGTACAAAAGTTTAAGAAATTGTAATATTAACTAATATTACATAACAGAAAATTTTCAAAACCATTGCGACTCGTTGAAGATTTTTACCATAATGTTTCAAATCCTCTTACTGTTTACAGATGCCATTATACACTATTCAGTATTGTTGATAGTCTTATTTTTTATTGACCACTCATATATTTAAATAAGAGCAATATATAGATTGAGATAACTGACCTTCTGACATTTTTATATCAGTTTTCATCTGGATTCAACTCTTTTCATTAAAAGCTCCCGATCGAAGGTGACGATATCATGTTACACGCTGACATGACATCTAGTACAACACTAACACACAACACAGGATCGCACAGGATTGCACAGGATCCCCGGATGCCGAATGGCGAAAGCTGCAAAAGCGTATCGTAAAAGCTTTATCGTTGTTCTGCTGAATTTCTGCAACTTGCCATCCCACGTTTTCGAAAGTATTCGCTATTTTTACGAAAATGAACGAAATGAGATAAGTGTGACTTTAAGGATTTTGCAGGCAGCTCGATGTTACATTCGTACTAAATTTTTTTATATTCCATTCAATATATTGAAAGGAATCCAAAAATATTTTAAAATTGAAATTAAAAAGTGTTTTGGTGAAAACCCCAACTGAACACAATATTACGTTCCAAATACCTACGTTATATACAATGAAAACCAAATTTCTTATAAATAAGAAATAACCGGTAGGTATTCAAAAAAATACTTACATAATGCAGCACCTGAAACAAATAAAATAATAATAATTTATAATAATTAGATAATACAGTTGAGAATACGTAGTGGTGGGAAAGTTTACAAACTGTCCTTTTACATAATATATAGGTATATAAAAATTTTTATAAAAGAGTCTTTGTAAAGGTAGATGGTTTTTTAAGGATATATTTTTTTTATTTTGAATTATAATTAAAATAAATAGGTACTCACCTCCGAAAACATGTTTTGTAAAATCTTCAGAACTCGTGTTATGGCCATTAGTAATAGCTGTAGACATGATTGGAACTATTTTAACTTCAGATCTAGCCACCTAAAAAAACAGCACCAAAAAAATGAATAAAATAAATTTAAAAACTTTTTTAAAAATCAATAAAAATGAATTTTGGAAATGAGATCACTCCGAATTATGGGAATTTTTAAAAAAAGTACCGTATACAAATAAAATTTACGGATAGAAATAGAAAGTAACGTGTCGTTTCAAAACAAAAATAGTTTTCACAAACTTACTTTGCTCCCTGACCTTAATAACTTCAAATTCGAATACGTTATTCTTAATTTTTAAAGTTATAAGGATGTGGTAGTATAGGTATTATTCTAAATCGCACACAAACTTCGTCTTTGCTAACAGCTGTTCCAGATCACAATTTGAAGGAAAGTTAGTAAATAGAGTATATACTAGCTTCAAAGTCGAACTGTAGTAGAATTAACCACGTAATTTATTTTGACAACGCGCAACCGCGCGTCCAAAACGAAAAATACAATATAATTCTATGGCAACAAGAATCATTTTCAATACATGCTATAATAGCAATTTTCATAGTGGGCGTGAATACTTTGAAATTGTTGTTTCAGAAATGATTTCCAAAAAAATAGCAATTAAAATTACGGATATCATTTTTAAATATCTAACCATATTTAACTGAGAAAAGACAATTAGGTATTTTACTTTTGGGTAAACTTTTTACCAACGTCAAATATAAGTTTATAACCTTGCGTAGTTTAGTATGGCACCATGATAATCCTGAGATCAAGACCTTTCTCTAGAAATTCGATTTTTACGACTTTTTTCACTCCTTCAAATCGTAACACAAGCTCCCACTTTCAAAATTACCATGATATTATGAATCAAGTTTGTTTATAAACAGTGATAATACGACAAAGTAGGTATGTTATCTCTGCGAATACCATAGCTTACCTTCAACCAGTGTACAGTACTACAGTACACTTAATCCAACAAACGACCGAACACAGCTTGAACCTTGAATTTATCTTGATTTTTTTCGAATAAAAGCAATATTTTATTTTGTTATAAAATAAAAAGTATTCCCTTGTTGAATTTAAAATAACATTACGTTGTAACTAGTGCTACTATCTCTCAGTCAATGACCCAAGCTTTTTACCTTATATACGCCATTTTTTTGTTAATGTAACTAGTGCTTTCACCTCTCGAGCAATGGCTGAAGCTTTTTCTCTTTTAATGACTCCATATTTTATTCATATAAGTTTTAAGTTCAATTTACTATCAATTGTTATTGTAAATTAATTTATTTAGCTAAATTGAGTAGATATTGTTGTTCTAATTTTTATGTACCTATTTGCCGAACCGCCCCGAACTGTCCAGAACCGTTCAAAACTGTCCAGAACTGCTCTGAACTGTCTAAAACCGTTCATAATTGTCCAGAACCGTTCAGAACCGTTCGGAACTGTCCAAAACCGTTCTGCACTGTCCAGAACGGTTCAGAACTGTCTAGAACCGTTCTGAACTGTCCAGAACTATCCGGAACGGTTCAGAACCGTTCTGAACTGTCCAGAACCGTTCAGAACTATATCTAAAACCGTTCTGAACTGTCTAGAACCGTTCTGGTAGTGAATAGGAATATTTCTTATTTCATGCGAAGTGGTTTTTGACTAGTCAGAAGCTAAGTGAATAATTTATAATAGTAGATTTCAATATAAATTAATTCGTTCTCGCTCCTCATTATTGATTATCCAATGTTTTATAGATAAAACAGAAAAATGAAGCAAAAAATTATAAAAGTACTACACTACACAAAGGTTTGGAAAATAATCAGGGTTTTCATGATCAAATTGGTGAAAATGACTGTTATTGAACGTTTGTACATCATTTCTAGAACAAAGTAAACAACCAGAAATTATATTAGATGAAGGAAAAGTTA
>CAJUYG010003365.1:0-21940 GCA_910591675.1 Galerucella calmariensis
GAGAAAGGATTTGTTAGACTTGTAACTTGATCGTGAACAAAAAAAAAATTGATGGCGAGTAAAATGAACTGGGGAATTAATTTCTAGTTGGCGTAGATACAAGTTTTTGCAAAATCGTTATTAGTGAAAGAAGGAAATTTACTTTTTCGCAAAAGAGGCTCCAACTGAGTCCCGACACTATGTAAATAACTTTTGTAATGTGATAATTTATCCTGCTACCCTTGTATGTATGAATGTTGGGGTGACATTCACTGAGACCTAAAAGATATATTGTGCCCCTTTACTTTCACTCAGTTTCTGAGGAGAGTCTCAGAAACTAGTAGTTCCTTTAGTCCCATTTCCCGGAGGAATTTTAGGATGTCTGCAGGCTTCAACTTAGCCAAATGTTCCTTTTCTATCCAGTAATCTCCTAGGATTCTGAAGTGCTCCGCAGTTGAAAAGTATGTGGATGGAGGTTTCTTCTTCCATTGCAAGAAATCTGCATTCTTCTTCCTTCACTATTTTGAGCTTTTTCAGGTGCCCATTTAGGCTACAATATCCCGTTAGGATCCCTGTTAAAACTCTTAGCGCAGTTTTACTTTGACTTATGCATTAATTTGATCTCAACAGGTTGTAGTCACTCAGAGGAGTCTTTGATCTTTCCAATAGTCAGATCTTCTCTTTTTCTCGGCTTAACCTATTTCTTTCAATATTACATTGGGGCTGATTCCGCAAAAGGGTTCAGGCCCCCAGAAAGGTATTTCAGTACCCCTCTTTGCTAGTTCCTCTAATTTCCTCAATTGACTGATATTGATTTATCCAGTGGCGTTAGTATTGTCAGTTACCTTTGTATTATCAATTTACTTGGTAAAATAGGTACCGTACGCCATTTGTACGTTTATGACATAAATTATATGCCTCGCCTCTTACCGATTCCCCGTAGTTTCAGATAAACTTGCCAAACTATTATGTGACACGTTGTCTTTACCAGCCTCTACTTATCTACCGTATAAAGAAGGTATCACAAATCACATCGTGAACGTTTTGAACAGATATGATAATGAAACTATCTACAAACCAACAGGAAAAGTTCAGAAATATCTGAGATCAGCCAATGACGCAAGTAATCCATTATTCACAGCTAGTGTCAGTAAAATACTTTGTTCCTGTAAAAATTTGTACATTGTTTGTACAAGGCGGAACATAATCGTCTTTCCGAGCACAAGACGAACTGCCATATTGGACAAAGCGACACATCAGCGATTGCAGAACGTGCTCCACGTGAATGGAAGTATAAAATTTGCTTGAAATGAGCTGGGATATTTACAGATATAGTCGAGGTGATACAGTTAGGTAGTCCTTATGCTAAAATTACATCCTAAAGATATAGAAATACATTAGCACACAGTATTTTTTCAAATTAAAATTTGATGAAGGAATTTTGTTGTTTTTTCTTTGAGTGGTAGAATTTATGATAGTCTCGTAATTATGTTTGGCAAACATAGTCCCGTATTCTAGGGTTAATGAAAATGAAGGTTTGAACGTCAACAAAACTTGTTAGTGTCATCACAAAAACAAAATTCTATTTCGGTGGGAAGAATACCCACCAAACGTTGGACCAAATGCTCCCACGTATGTCATGGAAGTGGATTCTTGTTAATATTACTGAACAAAAATGAGCGCAGATGAAACTGTTATGCATCAAATAATTGATCAACTAAGCCGTTTGCCAGTCTGTTTGATAACTTTCAAGTAACGTTGGTTTTGGATGAAATAATTTGTGCTAAAAAAATCAATTCGACGTTCTCGCGAATCGTCGACGTTCAAAGATCTGGCTCCAGGTCTTTCTTCCACTTCCACTGACAATGGAATCGTCTGGCTCCAACCCTAATAGTCCGTGGTCTTGGTTCCTTGGTCATTACACCTAAAAAAAATTATGAGTCATATTCCCTATAATGGAAGACCACATTTTTTTATTTCCATTTTATTCAAGAAATTTAATTTCATATTGCTTCCAATTCCAATTTAAATCCACCACAAACAGTACGGCACTGCTGCTAGTGGCATCTGCTACCTCATTTCAAAATATAATAATATTCAATGCTGATTCAAAACAAAGAAGATTTCCTCATTCATTTTCAATTTGTAATCAGTCAATAACACACAGTTGGTATCAATGTAATGACGTCTATTACGCACTCTAAAAAAACGCACAGCTGTAAAGTAAATCGCACGGCTTCCCTAGCAACATCTTAGCAACTGTCAATAGACGTCACCATTTTATTCAAAATTTACTATTTCAAAACATTCAATACGGCCATGTTAAACTATGAAAAGCCCAAAGGGCTAAGTATATGTATTGATTATAATTGAAAAATGGACTTTTGATTTACAACAATATATTAATAATGATTAAACGTTAGTTCTTTAATGTGCTTCTTTCATTGGTAATAGAGTAATAGAGATGGAGTTTACCAAGCGCCTCTAATTATGTAACTGTTACTTTTTATGTTTCTTATAAAAAATACAAGTACAAGTAGGTCATAGGTAAAGTATAGTACCTAACTCGTGTTGTAAAGCATTTTACGCACTCACGAAATTTCCATTCGTGCGTAAAATGCTTCTTACCACACACGTTACGTAATATATCAATATATCAATACCTCTTTACAGTTTCTTCAAATAATTAATAGTCTTTAAGAGTTTAATTTGATCCCTTCAGAAGTGAACCAAGTAATTTTTGTGCTGTTACCGGCCTGTCACACTTCTCCGACCTGTCCCAGTCTCATTTCCGTAGTCCTTCAGACCCAACACCTCTTTATCGTCGTAATAGAACTTCGACATGCTTCATTAAGATTAATCATTTAGTTTAATTATTGAAAATTGTCTGCGCTTGAAAGGACTACATTAATTCAATGAGTTCCCGCTATACAAAGTGGAAATGTCACCAAAACATTCCACAACTAATATTAAATACAAAATGAGTGACAGTGTAGCAGTAAGAAAAATTCCTACGGGTCCAAAACAAAATATTGTACGTTACATTCTGTCAGATTTTGTTGTCCAACAAATATTGTTAGTATTGTGAAATTTCTTCCTACAAAATGTTCTACTGTCAAAACTTCACTATCAAAAATTGTTTTACTGGTGAAATAATAGTATATTACGTAACGTGTGTGGTAAGAAGCATTTTACGCACGAATGGAAAAGTTAGTAATTCCGTGAGTGCGTAAAATGCTTTACAACACGAGTTACGTACTATACTTTACCTACGACCTACTTGTACTTGTATTTTTTATAAGAAGCATAAGAAATAACAGTTACAGAATTAGAGGTGCTTGGTAAACTCCATCTCTATTACTCTATTACCAATGAAAGAAGCACATTGAAGAACTAACGTTTAATCATTATTAATATATTGTTGATAATTAAAAGTTCATTTTTCAATTATAATCAATACATATACTTAGCCCTTTGGGCTTTTCATGGTTAAACGTGGCTATATTCAATGTTTTCAAATAGTAAATTTTGAATAAAATGGCGACGTCTATTGACAGTTGCTAAGATGTTGCTAGGGAAGCCGTGCGATTTTCTTCACAGCTGTGCGTTTTTTTACAGTGCGTAAAAGACGTCATTACATTGATACCGACTGTGTGACTATTGACTGATTACAGGGGGGTGGTAGGTAAAATCTATTACTATAGTGTACGGCATGCTAATCGTAACGGTCACATTATTCAAATGGTTCTTACTTCGTGGTCGATTCTGACAGACTCATTATTTGTATTTCTACATATTATATAAACTGCTAGTTTTTATTCTGTTCCATTCTGTTTCATTTTGCTAACGCCCTTTAAAGATGTCCTTGTTTAGTCAGTTATTTGAGCATTTTCCATGAAATCCCATATCCACTAACTCCAAAATTGGTACCTACATTTCATAACCCTGCAGTACCTAATAAATTGTTTACTGCAAACGCACGTTTTTCATTGTCATCACAAGCGTTGAACGTGTAGGAGAATTCTAAAATAATAAGTCATTTTCAAAAAAAACTTATATAAATTCACTATTAAGCACCGTTTTCTAGAATTATCAAGTTTAATTTCTGTGAACTTTGTTTTATTATCTAAAAAAAAAGAATTTTATTGAATATTATAACATGATTTTGTTCTACATCATTTCAAGACATATATCCCTGTAAGGATTGTCTAGCACTTGAAAAAATATTCTGGATTCATGATAAAATATGGAACAGACAAATATTATGAACGAATAATAATTGATGATAATAAAAGCAACAGTGAGGAAATGTGGAAATTAGTTCAAAAATTAGTGAAGGGAAAACAAATGCAAATAGTTGAAGGCATTGATTTTGATGAGGAATTTGTGGAAACTGGATCAGATATAGCTACTAAGTTTAATGTTTATTTTATAAAAATTTTCAGACAAATCATTAGTCAGATAAAGCCATTTGACGATTATGGGTACGTATTCAATTTTATACAGAAACCAGACAATTTTTTTCGGAGCACTTCAAACCACCAACTTGTTTTGTCAGTGGGAACAAATTATTAAATCATTCAGAAAAATACTGCTGACTGGATTTTGAGAGAGCATTCGAGACTGTATATAAGAGCTCACTCAACTGCGTAAGTACAGTTTGGTGAATACAGTATTGGATTGGTTGACGTCCTATCTTAAAAATAGAAAACAGTCTCTAAAGTTTGAAAGTTCATTCTCAGAGATTGTAGATGTGGACCTTGGAGTGTCCCAAGGTTCCGTTTTGGGGCCATTACTCTTCATACATTACTATAACGACATAGTGAGGCATGTTGTAAGGTGTGAAATGGAGAGGTTATGCGAGCGGTATATAAGAGATGAACTGCTAGTTCACAACCCACTCCGGGAAGGTCCACTGATTCGGCCCTTCACCAAGTGGTTGGCAGAATCGAAAGATCATTGGACAACAAAAAATCCACCCTGGGTATATTCATAGATATCGGGGGAGCGTTTGATAAAACAACCTTCCCAACAATTACCCAGCAACTCAACTCCAGGAATGTACCTCTGGTAGTAGGAGAATGGATACTCAAGATGCTCTCTAGTAGAGCAATAAGTATCAACGTAGAAGACATCACAGTAAGAGGACTGGTCATGAGGAGATGTCCACAAGGAGAAGTCTTATCACCCCTTCTGTGGAACATAGTCCTAGACACCCTGATTAATCACCTCAACAACAATGGATTCTACACAATTGCATACGCAGATGACATAGTTATCTTGCAGACTGGCAAATTTACGAACACACTGTGCGATAGAGCACAGGATGGGCTTAAATTAATTGAAACATGGTGTAAGGAACACTCACTGTCGATCAATCCCACTTAGACTGAGATGGTCCTTTTCACCAGGAAAAGAAGTTTATTGGGTTTAAAACCTCTCGAAATCTTCAAAAGCAAACTAAACTTTTCGGAAGAGGTGAAATACCTCGGTATTACCCTCGACAGGACACTAACATGAAACTCTCATCTACACAGCAGAGCAAAAAGAGCATATGTGGCTTATGAGCAGTGTCGGAGGACAGTGGGACGCAGATGGGGTCTGTCACCCCGTGTGGTCACCTGGATCTACACTGCAATAATAAGGCCCATGTTAAAGTATGGAGCAATTGCATGGGGACCGAAGGTTCTACAAGCAGCGGCCATCCAAAAATTATATCAAATACAGCGAATGGCTTGTTTAAACATCACAGGAGCCATGAGAACAACACCAACCGCAGCAATGGAAATCGGATTGCTGATTTTTCAGCCAGGGAAGCCGTTGGACCAAAAATTCCAGGACCAAGTGACACCTACGGCCTGACGATTTCGACAGTTGCGGAACTAGCCAAACGTTACACCCATGCTCAATCCCTTAAGAGATGGGATGGAATCAAAGGATGCAGTCTTGCCAGGATCACCCTGGGCGACTCCGGGAAGCTGGCACCGAGGGAATATTTGGCGATGACCAAGAAAAACCTTCGTTTAACAGTATGGGGGTAGTATGGGTAGTATGGGGGTAGTGAACACTCCTCTATGCAGGATGTGTGAACAGGAAGATGAAGCTGTCAGGCATGTCTTATGCGAGTGACCGGAGTTATCGTCAATAAGAGAGTGTGTGTTCGGTGAGTCTTGGCCTACACCTGCCGATATAAAGAAGATGTCTCCTTGTGACCAGTCCACCTTCCTGAGAAGGACAGGATGCACGATGACCTAGGAGGAAAACTCCTCAGGAGGATGTACAATGGGTCACATGTGGCCTAAGTGCTGTGAGCCTACACTACAGATACAGAAGGTGTGAAATCCAATTATTTTCAGATGACATGATGCTTTATTTTGCTGGTATCAATCTAGTTTATATTTTGTGGTAGAGGTTAGTTGTTTTGAGGAATTTCAATGTCTTTGGGATTCCAGCAGAGCAGTTTAAAAGCTCTCTCAGGTATGATCTTCGGTATAGTCGCTTATATGTAATGGTGTATTCCTGGAAGTATGTGAGAATATGTTTAACGGTTAAAGCACTATTGCAGTGACGGCAGACGGAAGGTTTTCAGAAGACATCAAGTAACCATGTGTGTATCTGGTATGGTTGATCCGCAATCGTCTAATGACAGCAGCTTCTCTCCTGGTTAAGAAATCGGGGGAGAGACAGCCGATTAATGGTTGTATATCGCAAAGAGCTGTTTTACTTTTGTTCCAAAAATTTTGCCAGGACTCCTTGACGGTCTTTTTTAATAATAGTTTTATGTCATCTGGGAGCTGGAATGTTGTTGTGGTGATAGAAGATTAGGCTTCTTTAGCATAGTGGTCAACGTTTTCATTGCCAGTAATTCCAATGTGAGATGGGAGCCAGATAACACAAGCTGAGAGGGTTTGATAGATGTCATGGATGTGTTGAACTATTGGATGGTCAATAAAGATAGTATTGAGTGAATTAATTGAGGAAAGTGAATCAGTACAAATGGCGACACGCTTGACAGGAGAAGAGATTTGCTTGAAAGCTTGGAAGATGCTATACAACTCACCAGTGTGAACGCTACATGTTGGGGGCAACCGATAGGAACCCATTAGTTCGTGGTTGGTTGTGACGGAGCAGCCAACACCAAAAGAAATTTTTGAGGCGTCTGTGTAGAGAACTACATCATATGGTGTTTTTTCTAATATTTCCAAAAATGCTTTCTTCATAAGTATGTTGGGCGATTCATGTTTATTGAACTTGGTGAGGCAGGTATTGAATAGAGGACGTTGTTTAGTCCAAGGAGGGATATGAGGTTGGGGGAGCGGAGTGGTCATTGAAAGGTCGGTATTCTCAAGTAATGGGACAAGAAGATGGGCAATAGATTTTACGCTACTTTTGGAAGTAGTGTTGGAAGGATGATATTGATGTAAACAAAGGGTAAACAGGGTTAGAAGGCTTAGAAGATGTTGATGCAGCGTATGAAAGGAGGAGGGATTGACGTCTTAGGAACAGGGGTGGCTTTGCTTCACAGTATAGACTAGCAGCTGGACTAAAACGGAGAGCAACGAGAGAGAGTCGAATGGATGTATCGTGAATAGAGCTCAGTGAGTCGATGGTGGATTTGGAGGCTGACAAGTAAATAAAGCTGCCGTAGTCTAGTTTAGAACGGATGAGGGATCTGTAAACTCTTAATAAGGTATTTTCGTCGGATCCCCAGTGATAGTGGCAAAGAGTTTTGATGATATTAAGTCTTTGAAGACAAATGTCTTTGAGTGTGTTGATATGAACTTTCCAAGAGTCGAAAGTTAATCCAAGAATTTTGCAATGATTAACAGCAGGTAACAGGGAGTTATCAAAGAAGATTAGCGGTGTACCGGATGGGAGAATTTGAAAATTAAAATGTCTAATATCTAGAAACAAAAATAAAGGGGAATTTCATGAAAATTAATATTTCATTATGGAGTGACTAATTTGACAACGGAATTAGCCACAAAAATTAACTAAATAAAATAGTTTTGGAACGAAAAACGCAATATGCTGAACGGCATGTTACAAAGCTCAATTCAATTTTTAATTTTTTGGTATGTTGTTTCCATTTCAGTTTGGGATTGAGAGGCATACCATAATTATTCGTATTATTTCCAAATTTAAAAAAAAATATTTTTAACAGACACCATAGGACTAACAGCCTACATTTAGCACCAAGAGACTAAAATTGAAAATTTTTTGAGGTTCCTAAAAAACAATCATATGTATTGTATACTTTGTAATTTTATTGTTGCTTTTTTGTTATGTAAGTATCATTGTAATTATTTCCATATCAATAGCGAGAGCTATTAAAAAAACATTCATTTTTAAAAAAGTATCTACAAAGCTTGTTTGAAACTACCACTACTCCTTATAACTATTTCAACCCAATTTTTTTCATGATCATCTGCAATTCTTATCTCTCATAAGCAGATGTATAATGAGAATACATAACTTTGTTAAGTGCGAGATAGTTACATATTAATGAACGTTCCAATGAATGATTGGATAAGTTAGTTCCAAATACCTTGGAAATTAAGAAAACTTATTTACAAATATTTCACGCTTTTATAGTAAATTCCTCCACCCGGTGAAATAGGTTCAAAACTTCAGGCTTTAAATTTGTTGCCAAACTTCGGATAATTCTCCAAGGAGGTGCAGAATGTTAATGTTTTATGTGAAGACAGTTTGTTATGTCCTGTTTCTATGCCGCATAAGGTAGTGGTGATTTATTGGAATCTAAACATCGCCTTTCTCTCCCCCGAAGCTCGTGATATATTACTGCTCCCATAGAACTTATCAAGTAATAAACTCTAGCCGATTTACGATTAATTACATACTTGACTTGGGAAATCTTGAAATTAACTTTCGAAAAATGAAGATTAGCTATTTTCCAGGCAAAATAAACCGAGGAACACTAAAGGTCTCTAGAGTAATGGAAGTCATCATCATCTTATGAAATTATTAAGTTAGTTTACAACGACAAACAGATCCTTTGGCTCCAAAGATTTGTACCGGTGAAGTATATTCTTCAATATTTTGTTGACTCCGTATCTGGTCTGTTGGATTTGATAATAAAAGTTTATAAATCCCTCATTATACAGTAAACAGTAACAGATCCATATCGCCATAATTTAAGTGAATAATATTTCACCACTGAAACATTAATTAATAGTGTAATATAATATTGTTTGTACTCTTTGTTGAGTGTGAAAAAAGTTCTTCCAAGGTTGGGTTATTGAGGGAATATACAATGTTAACTCGACAAAAGTAAGGTTATTGATAATCATAAGATTCCTATAAATCAAAGTATGAACTAAGTAATTATGATTGCTTGGCCAACGAAGCTACAATTTTCTTTCTGCTGTGGAAGTATCTGTTTGACGAGGTTGGTGGGATAGTGTGTGACGAGGAATTTGAGATTACGGTGTATGTTGACGATGTGTATCTGGCATGTACGGCAAAGAAGAGGCGGTGATGGAAATAAATTCGGAGAGGATGTGTAGGAAGATTGGGGAAGATAGAGCAGTGTGGACTGGAAGTGGCTGAAGATAAGACGGTGGGGCTACTGGTGAAGGGACGGAGAATGTCAAGGGAAGTGGAGGTGATGATGATGGGAAGGAAAATTCGGATGGAGGAGTCTGTGAAATAGATAGGGGTAGGGTTGAATGTACAATTATCCTTTAAAATACATATGTTGAAACATAAAAATGAAATTCAGGTATTTATCAAATGCATTTTCAAATGTTCCTAGCGAAACAAAAAACAAAGCAATACCTATCCGCTGTAGCTCGACCGAATTTTAAAGCTGACAAAGAAATAACTATAAAATATTGTGAGTTTGACCCCGTATTAAAAACAAATGTAGTACCTACGTCGCATAGCTTTTTGCCAAAGTTTTCTAACCTTTAAATCGTTAGGTAACGGAATAAAAAGCTTTCAGCTGTTTTCACTGTTGTACTTCGACAATCTGGTACTATGCAATACTTGTATTTGTTCTTTTTGTCACTCATTTTATAATTATTATTGTTAAAAAACAAACATAAACGTCAACTAACATGCAATATTCGCCGAAAATACCGAATTAAATCAACATTCACACGTTAAGTGTACTCGGCTATATGAAGCGGCAAGCCGCCGATGCCGGGCTCCTCGCCAGTAGGCTGATTTGACGTCCCAGCTTGGACACGCCTGGTTTCAAATCTGGCCATATTTAACACTGAATTTGAGGGTGAAATCGGTTGGATAAAATTGTGATTTTTTGGCAATTGTCTTTTCGAGTAGGGAACTTTTTAACTAAAATCAAAAAATTATCGAAAATGGTCCCATTCTCTCGTCAATCATTTTATTCTTGAGCTGAGAACTATTTTCTACTGTTAAGTTCAAAACCGTTAGGCCTTAACAACCGTTAGGTTGTTAAGGTCGCACAAGGGTCAAAAAAGTGTTAATACTGGCATCCGCATACCTCCCTTCAGATGCATCCAAACCACCACCAACAAAGGAGCTGGAGAACCTTGTGGAACACTGCCTCACACAGAAGCTTGAACTGGTAATAGGTTGCGATTCAAACTCCCTCCACGTCAGCTGTGGCAACAAGGATATTAACACTAGTGGTAAGTCTCTCTATGACTACATAATTAAGAAGAATCCACTACACACATTTCAAATATAATATCCGGCTGGCATGTTTTCGATGATATTTCAATGTCGGATCACTGCTGGATAAAATTTGAAATAAAACTTGCTCTCACCACCTCCACACTAACCCGCGACCCCGGAAAAACGGATTGGACAGAATATGTCCACTGTTTAAACGGATCTCTGCAGGAAGTCGAGGAAGTGCTGCCAAACAATAAAGGAAATTTGGAAAATTACTCTGTGAACATTCAAAACTCCATAATTGGTGCCTATAAGAAGTCCTGCCCCCTTAAGCGTCTCGATCTAAGTGGAACATTCACTCCATGGTGGTGCCATGAGATTGACCTGCTCAGGAAGGCAGTGAGAACATCTTTCAACAAGGCCAAAAATACCAGACTTCAAGAGGACTGGAACGCATACAAGTCTCACCTCAGGAAGTACAAAACAGTTATCAGACAAAGAGAAAAACAAAGAGAGGCGTGGAGAACCTACTGCGAGGAAATCGAAGATTTCACCCAAGCAGCAAGACTCCAAAAAGCCCTCTCCAAAGATCCCTACCGTCATATTGGTACACTAACCAAAGAGGATGGCACAAAAACTGCCAACCTCGAGGAAAGCTTTGAACTATTAATGTCAACTCACTTCCCTGACTCCAAAAGTGCTAACACGGTAACATGGAAGAAAAAGGAATATCACAACCCGACGGACGATGACTGGCGGATAGCGCGACAGATCGTCAACGCGGATAGATTGAGGTGGGCCATCTCTTGCTTCTCCCCCTTCAAATTACCAGGAACAGACGGCATTTATCCAGCTCTACTTCAGTGGGGCCTGGATGCTTTAACGCCGCACCTGGTAGAAATCCTCAGATCCTCATTGGCACTGAGGTATATTCCAAAAGGTTGGAGAGAAGTCAAAGTTGTGTTCATACCAAAACCAGGAAGAATGGACTTTTTTACTCCAAAAGCATATCGACCCATCGTTTTCAATGAAGACCTTGGAGAGGCTGCGCGAACGATATATACGAGATGCAGTGATAACGCAAAACCCATTGCACCCAAACCAACATGCATACACTCCAGGGAGATCAACCGACTCAGCTCTTCACCTTATGGCGGGCCGCTTTGAAAGATCGCTGGAAAACAAGGAGTCCACCCTGGGTGTATTCATAGACAAAACCACTTTTCCCAAGATAACGAACGCACTTGCCGACAAAAATATCCCCCGAACCATAAATGGCTGGATATATAACATGCTCTCAAAAAGAGTAATAAAAATCAGCGTAGGCGATGTCACCATCAAAGACTTGGTTGTAAAAGGGTGTCCACAGGGAGGGGTACTTTCACCACTACTGTGGAACATGGTCTTAGACTCCTTGGTCAGCGCCTCAATGATGGCAACTTATACACAATAGCTTATGCAGATGATCTAGTCATTCTGCTAACAGGAAGATTTGAGGAGATACTCCGTGCTCTAATGCAAGAGGCCCTCAACATCATAGAACAATGGTGCAAAGACCATTATCTGTCAATAAATCCAAAGAAGACAGAAATGGTACTCTTCGCGAAAAAAAGGAAGCTTGCAAAACATCAAGTGCCAAAGCTCCTAAATACCGAACTTAAGTTCTCATCAGAGGTGAAATATCTAGGTGTCACATTTGACAGTAGGTTAACATGGAACTCTCATCTAGAAAACAGAGTAAAAAAAGCATACATTTCGTATGAACAGTGTCGCAGAACCATCGGCCGTACCTGGGGAATGTCACCCAGGGTTACTGCCTGGATCTACACTGCCATCATCAGACCTATGCTAACGTACGGCGCGATTGCCTGGTGAGTTAAAGCAAACCAGCTGACAGTCGTCCGTAAACTGGATCAAATTCAGAGAACAGTATGCCTCAATACAACAGGAGGCATGAGAACCACACCAACCAGAGCGATGGAGGTGATCCTTGGTCTCACTCCCCTTGACATACACATCAAGGAGGTTATTTTGATGACCATGACACGCTTACGCTCTACCGGTATACAACCTGACGTAGGATCTGGTAGATTGAGACGTAACCTATAGCGTGAGGCAATCAATGCTACTGCAGGCAAATACGGACGCGATCTCACCACAATATGCCTTTCACAGGCTCTACAAGATAATCATTAAATATAACACACAAGACGAAGGCGCACTCCGTATCTTCACGGATGGCATTAAAACCAATATGGGCTCAGGATGTGGAATTTACTCCAGATCTCTGAATCTAAACATCAAATGGGCGATGGGCTGTAATGTCAGCGATGCTCAAACAGAGCTCACTGCTATCTACATCGGCGCAAAAGAGATAACCAAAAGAAACACCACAGGTGATAAAATTCACATCCTTACGGATAGTAGACAAGCACTACTAGCCCTGAACAGACCACGTATTACATCAGGTCCAGTACTGGAGTGACACCTGTCCCTGATCGACGCCTGTAGCAACAACGAAGTAACTCTAGGCTGGATCAAGGGCCACAGTAAATTGAAAGGTAATCACATTGCCGACTCACTAGCCAGGAAAGCAGCCTCCCAAAAATTCTTGGGACCTGGTACTTTCATTGGTCTGTCGGCGTCGGCTATGATTGACCTTGATAAGTTTAAGGGTAGATGGGACGATGCAGAAGGCTGGAGGCTTGCCAAGGAACTGCTGCAGTATCCGAACAGCAAAGTAGCCAAAAAATACGTGACTATGAACAGACAGAGCCTTCGGACAGCCAAGGGGAATTCTGACCGGTCACTGCCACCTACGAAAACACCTCTACAGACTGGGTCTGTCTGACACTTCACTCTGTAGAGGATGTGAACAGGAAGATGAGACTGTCGAACACATTCTTTGTGAATTTTTTTAGATTTTCTGTATTCGGCGAGTACAGACTAACACAAGTCAGCATGAGGGAGCCTACTTCTGGTGACGTTATCGCCTACTTCAAACAAGTAGGCTGGATGACGAGCCAAAAGGAAGTGTGAACCTCAGAAGGATGCACAATGGACCAATTGTGGCCTAAGTGCTGTGGGGGTCACCCGCCCTTCAAATTCTTACAGATACAGATAAGTTCGAAACCTTTTTCCAGCTTTTCAACTATAATTCATTATACGAATAATTAGCCATTTTCATGGAAAGTAAGAATAATTTCACATTTTTCACGCAACAGCAATCATCATTCAACTTCAAAACAATTTGACGTAATCCCAGCTCTTGCTAAAAACCTGATACAGAAAAAATTCAACAAAAGTTACTCCTCCCACGCTGATGGCTTATGATCGCAATAAAAAATGCGGGTTGGCAGAGAACAATTTATCACACCAGAGTTATACAATGTACTAAGTTTGAGTTTTGTAGGTAGCGGTTCAAACTGGGATAGCTCCCTTAGGAGGAACTTTTGGATAGAGGTAAATTATTAGGTTGGATAAAATCACATCCAGTATCTGTACTCTCTAGACATCTCGTTGATTAAAAATGTTCGATAATATTAACAAAACATCCTCACTATAGGTATGAACTTCATTTTAAAACTCATACTCTTTCAATCCTAATTCAGTGAGACACATAATTTTCCAGGAAAATGTGAAATTAAATTGATTTGTCGCCAATAATTTTTCTCGAAATCGACTTAGTTCGCGTACTAAAATATAAAATGATTAATTTTTCTCCGAAACAAGTTCGAGACTATCATTTTCTCTAGATGGCGCCATTCCCGAACAACTGAACACATACTGAGACCATCTAGCGAACAATAAAATACCTATATAGTTTTAAATGTGTTCTCCGCCTATCTCTGATCTGGGCCGGGAAAAACGATAAAACCTGTGCCAGTAATAGTCGGAACACACTACGAAATAAACAGCAGAATTAAACGCATATTTTACTTCTTTTTATTCTTTTTCTGTGAAGGCAGGGTCGGAGTTATCCCATTATACATAAATTTCATTTTGAAAAATAAACAATTTTTTTCAAACGGCCAAAAACTAGTTCTGAAATATTTTCAATCACCAACTTAAGATAATAGATATTGAAAACTTCGTATCGTTGAATGAGAATTCAAATAATCAGTCTACATTAATACAATTGTTTCAAAACCAGAAATTAGTACTTTCCGGTTTATTGGAACTTTAGTTCTTTACGTCAGGTTATGTTTGAGCAACCGGGGGTTGCGACGCAAAAGATCTGACCGTTAAGTTACGTTATGTTACGTTGCTTCGTTATGTGCCTTGCTTGCGTGCGTGTGCTCTCTCCTGAGTCTCTGTCTTGTTAACGAAGCAGCGATTCATATGCTTCGGCCGGAAATCGAACCCGGTCCGCCTGCGTGGAAGGCGAGCATTTTACCACTGAACCACCGATGATATATTAAAATTCTACGCAAAGCTGGTATTCGCAGTGCTGGTGATCTACTTGGATTTGATCGGATAAATTTTTACTATTATTTCCATAATTTTTTTTGCGCGATTGATCTTTTTTGTTTATTTACAGCATCGGTTGTCAGGACGGTAGGTTGTGTTTACTGGTTTCTGAGTTTAACACGTCGGTAAGTGATTTACTTACCGTTCAGACGTCGAAAAGTAATAAATAGCATAAAAACAATTTCACCAAAATGCAAAAAATATATTTTAAACTGATCGAGAAGTATAAATGTCACTTTTGACATTTGGTTCATTTCGAAGAAATTTAAATTATTTTATACGGAATTTATTTCAATACGGGGTCTAGCACATTTACTTTTCGAAATAAAGGGTGTTGAAATTTTGAAAACTTGAATGTTTTAATTCGATAACTTCAAAATGGATGGATAAATTGATTGGACATTTGGCAGGTTGTTTTTAAATGTAAAAGGGCATATTTTGATAGAAATAGTAGTTTGTGCAGCTAGTTTGGATATGATGGCCATATCGCACGAGGACGAAGTTTGAGCACGACGCAGTAGGCGGAGTGCTCAATCGTTCAAGTGCGATATGGACAATCCACACGAGTCGAACAGAATATTTTTTCTACGACCCACTTAAGAAAAAATCTAGAAAATTAAAATTTCTATAAACTGTAATATAACTTCAAATTCAAAAATTTAACAATTCAATTTTATGTTTCCACTAATTTTTTTGTGGTAAACGTACAGCTCTTGAATGTCCAATTTGTATAATGCTACGGTTTCCCTTTTTAAATATACGATGCTGTTATAAGTAGATGCTGCCAGTTGGACTCCAATCGGCAAATTCTCGTACCAACCTTCTTTTTCCAAAAGGGATTTGTTGTAAGAAATACTCTGTCCGAAGTTATAAAAGTGTTTCGTTTTCCCATTAACTTTTTGAATAAACGTATTGGGCAAATATCTTCGTCGAAAATATTAAGCGTGATTCATTTGCTGTCACATAATTTATTGTTGCTGCCTTGTCTCGTTTTCGAAAATAGAGGATTATACTCGATACGTCCAGTTTCTTTTCCATTATTTTCAATTTCAGATACGAAATAAGTTTGCAGTAAGCTGCTTCTCCTCCGCGCCAAGCTAGTTCAAACGCCAAAATGAGATATAATTTCTTTTGAAGTCCTTCCGGCTCATTTTCGTTATATAATCTGGCCATTGCAAATACTTCAGATTTATTAAGAACTGATGCACTACATTTTCTCTTTTCGGGTTGTGCTTGTAGGATTTTACGTTTAGCATTACGTGCAGCTCGTGATGAATTAAACTGAAAATCGGTGAAAGGGTTGAATGCAATATTAAATTCGTTATAATATTTACTTTGTAGCATTTTAGCGGTGGTGTTTTCGCATATTAAATACCCAATCTTGCAATATTACATTCAATTTCTCGATGGAAGTATCTGGCTTAAATGTGTATCTTTTTGCATCGCAAAACGTTAAAAATTGTCGCCAGATTGATGATGGCGTCGCAACTGTATTAGTGGGCACACAGGTATCAACAATTTGACTAATTTCGGCATTCGTAGACAAACCGAATCGACTCATTGTTAGTTCTTGAAAATTCAATAAGTTGTTGACAAATATGCCAAACTATTTATTCTGGTAACCAACACTGCAATAATTGATGAACAAATGAATAAGTGAAAAAACCACTAGTGTATTTGTCAACAGTAAAAACACAAGAGCCTTTTTTTTATCGGATAAATTTCTCTACAACGAAACAGTTTTGCCAATCACCAATTTTACGAGAAAAACTGACATGATAAAATCGCGACACCGAAGGTGGAGCGATTTTATCTAATGTCAGTTTTTCAAGCAAACTTAGTGATTGACAAAACTTTGAGATGAAGAGAAATTTATCTGATAAAAGAAAAGCTCGAGTGTTTTTTGGCAAGATAAATTAACGACAGAATATATGGATGAACAACAACAATAATTATCTTTATTGACTCATTGTGTAAAAGTGACGTCCGCTTACTAGATATCGAGGAAGAGGAGTTTTTATCGATGTGACAATAACATTTCCAGGTATATGAAATTTTAACATTGTAGTTAATTTATCAACAGTAAAAACACAAGAGCTTTTTTTTATCGGATAAATTTCTCTTTGCAACGAAACAGTTTTGCCAATCACTAATTTTACGAGAAAAACTGACATGATAAAATCGCGATACCGAAGGTGGAGCGATTTTATCTAATGTCAATTTTTCTCGTAAAATTAGTGATTGATAAAACTTTGAATTAAAAATAAATTTATCTGATAAAAGAAAAGCTCGTGTGTTTTTTGGCAAGATAAATTAACGACAGAATATATGGATGAATTGCTGTGAAATTATAAGTAACCAAACTTGCGACTCCTTGTCATTGTGTAGAAGTGACGTCCGCTTACTAGATGGGACTTACTATTGAGGAAGAGGGGTTTTTATCGCACCTTTTTTATCGATGTCAAAGTGACAATAACATTTCCAGGTATATGACATTTTAACATTGGAGGTAATTTATCGCTGTAAAAGTTGAAGCTAACTTTTGCCGCTGTCAAAGTGACACTGTGACATGTGCGATTTTTTATACATGAATTAAATTGTCACAAATAAAGATCCATCGAAAAAAAAAACATTTTCTGACAAATTAGTTATTCCTACATAAAAAAACGATAACTGGTATTTCATAGAGCGATAAGCCGGATCTGAATAGATTGGTTCTCCGAGGGAAGATTCAGTGGTATATTGGGCAACTGCCAAATGGAATTATAACTGATATCAATTTAATTAAAGCAACGCCAAAAGAGTCTCGCTTCGTCTAGTTAAATGGTAACTTGATATTTTAGCTTTGTCTAGAAGGCGTGTATTCATTCAATCAGATATATATAACTCCGAATTAGGTCCTCGAAAGTTAATGAGAGATTTCTTTATCAGTTCATGTTTCCAAGCTCGTTAGTCCGATATAAATGAGAAAGCTTAATTGGATAAGTTAAGCTGTGTTGAAGTAAACTCTAGCTTTCAAATGATTTTATTGCATTGCAGAATAATAGGAAGAGGTGATTGTTAAGTAACTGTGCTGTATAAGTCTCTTTTGTGATCCTTCGGAAAATTTAATTAGATAGTATATTACAGAAATGTGTATTTATTTTGGAATAAACCAAACGAAAACAATGGGGAAGACTAATTACAAAGTAAAGTATTTGAAAAAATAAGAAACCCTGTTTTATTAAGACACCTTTGTTCTAATACATATCGTGGAATAGTAATTTTTCTAGTTTTGAGAAATATTTTTCAAAGACAGTGACCATACAAATGAGAAGCAACAACTATTTCCCAGGCTATAGGCCCAACGGATATTGAAATACACTTCTTCAAAGTCAAACGGGGCTGGTATATCTGCAAGACATTTAAAACAACCATTCAGGTTGGCAATTAGAGGGGCAACATAACTTGTAGACCGGTTTTGTAGATATATCAACCCCGTTTGAAGTGGAGTTCAATATTCGTCGGGGCCTATAGCCCGTAACTTTTGAAGCGTTAGAATAATTATTACTTTGCGATATCTATTGGTAACGCGCTTCATTGAATACGACAATATTACAGTACTAACTCTTCATTCTCATTCCTATAAAACCACTAGTTCATATCAACAAATCCCTGATGAACCACCTCTCAAAAGAGGTGAAACAATCGGTGATGAGGAAATATGATACTCCATCCCGTTTCAGAGAAATATTACATTATTTATTCACATAAGACATTTATACAGTGCTATTCAAAAGTCCTCTCCCCCCCCCTCGTATCTTTTGAACGGCTACACTTACATTAATAAAATTTGGAGGGTGAAAATAAAGTGTTGTAAACTTTTTTACGGATGGTAACAGGTGACGTAATAGTGATGGATGACGTCACAGTGCCACTCTGGCCAATAATTTTAAATAAAACCTTATGGCAGGTGATATCTCGTTTGAAAGGCATTGACATTGGCTACATAGCCATATTAATTTGGTTTGGGTTTAAACTAATTTTGACGGATAAATTGAATAAATAGCTAAATTATTATTTCACATTTATATATTCAAGATTTTTCAGTCCGCCTCTGGTTAGTTGTCAAAAAAATTGACGTTTTTAATTTAATAGTATTTTTTGCGCGATCGATCTTTTTTGATTATTTACAGCATCGGTTGTCAGGTTGGTAGGAACAATTTCCCCAGTAGAAACTTTGCAAATCAGAATTACCTTTTTAGTGTTATGGCTATCAACCATTACTTTTGGGCCGTCCCATCCATCCGGTTCAACAATGAAAAATAGACATCTTTTGGGTTGTGAAAATAAATAATAAACATTTTAAATATGTATATTTAAGACTCATAAATATATACAATAAATTTCATTTAATTTTCCTCATAGAATCAGAGCTATCACCAGTATTTATATCACTATGGTAATTGCTGGAATGCTAATATCAACTATATTTTGCGCTGGGGCATACCACTTTTCTATAATTTCATGAGTATGCCTAACACATTTTTACTAAATTTGTTGATGACATTGTTGCAGTGCCTCTTTCCACATATTTATAACAGAGCTATCTGAATACTTATTTTTACCAATATATTCATTGAAATATGACTTTGCCCACATTAGTTCAATAGCGTTGAATTCACATTGATATGGCGGTAGTCCCAGCAAAAAATGTTTCATAAAATTCAGTTTAATGGAATTCTATCCATAACCATGATGAAATATCAATTTAAGGTTAGTTTTCATTGCAAAGTAAATAAATAATAATTAGATAAATAATCTTTACTTACCACAATAATTTGAACACTCGGGTGTAAGTAAGTCGTTATAACAACTGTTTTTTAATTAAATTTATATGCAAGGGGCAAAAAAATTAGTAAAAATGTGAAATAAAAATGTAAACAAAGTCTTTGGTCTGTCAAGTACAAATTCGCGTTAAACTTATCGCCGACATTCATCATATGGCTATCTCTGTTTGTTATATTATGTTGTAATGGAACAAACGGTTTCATTTCGGGGGTTTAGATTCTGTGAGTTGGAAAGAGACGTACTACAAAAAGTAGTATGTGAATAATTTCATACGTGGGAAAAGATTCACCGAACGAACTGTAGGCAAAATGGTACGGACTCAAGCCGAAAAAAGTCAAGCAGACAAAGTAGCAGCTATCTTAATAATTGGTGAATCTAAAAAGAATCTCCACGAAGCGGAACGTTTATTTATTGAGAGATACCCAGATCGCCCTATCTCGAGAACTTATTTGAGGGAGCTTCTTCACAAGTTTAAAGCAACAGGTAGTGTTCAAGATGCCAAACGATCTAGTCGACCAGCATTTAGTGATGATAAAAAAATTGATATAGTTGCTGAAATGGTAGTAAACCCTACTTCCTCTTCAACTAAAGTTGCGTCTATCTGTGAAGTAAGTAAAAGTACAGTACAAAGAGTGTTGGCTAAAAATAAATTTCATCCATACAAGTTAAAAATGGTGCACCACCTTTCGGATGACGACCCCGACAGAAGACACGAATTCTGTGAATTGTATGACAAATGAAAGTAGTCAAAACCCACATTACCCAAAAACAATTTGTTTCAGTGACGAGAGTACTTTTTGCCTCAATGGAAATGTGAATACACAAAATGTAAGGTATTGGAGTGACACAAATCCTCACATCTTTCGTGAACAACATACCCAATTTCCAGAAAAAGTCTATGTTTGGGCAGGTATTTTGGGAAACCACATAGTTGGTTCTGTTTTCCTAAATTCAAATTTAAGCGGTGAAGTGTATCTGGAGATGCTACAAAATGCAATTGAGCCGTTAATTCTTGAAATTCTGAAAGATAATCCAGATGAATTCGGCTATCTGGAAATAACATTCCAACAAGATGGTGCTCCTGCACATTATTATGGTACAGTAAGACGTTACCTGGATGAAGAATATCGGGGAAGATGGATCGGCCAGCGAGGTCCTAATAATAATAATAATAGCCTCTAATGCCCAACAGATATAAATCCCTTCACAGAGCATACGAAAAAATACAATTGACATTTGCAATTGAACAAATAAATATATAAGCAAATACAAAACAATAAAATCGAATTACAACAATGAAATAAAATAACATCAATGAAGTAGAATAGATAGATTACATAATAAATTCGGAATGAGCCTTTTTCTTAATAAAACTCAGACTATCAACAAACAAGTCACACGAATTACATCAATGATTAAACTTACAACACATAACATTCACTGGCGAGTTAAATAAAATGTTAGTTCTAGATCCTTCACAATAAAAAAATAAATGTTGTCTAGTATTGTAATCAGGCACATTAAAACTGAACTTACTTAGAATCTCTGGACACATAATTACACTGTGAAAAATCTTATATAGAAGAGACAAGGATGACAGAGCTCTACGACAAACTAGACTTTGAGTTGGGTTTAGGTATCCTTTGCACAACAACCAACATGCTTTTAGGTGTGGCAAGTCAACTGAAAGTGCCTTACACCAACTGGTAACTCAGGTGAAGAAGGCGCTGGAAAATGGCATGATCGCCCTGGGAGCTTTCTTGAATATACAAGGGGCGTTTGACAGCACCCCTGTAGGATCCATGTGTAGGGCTGCGGCAAATCATGGAATAGAGCCAATGATCACTCACTGGCTTGGGGCCATGTTGTGCAACCGTACAGTAGAGGCCACATGGAAAGACCATGTGGCAAAAGTAATCGTCGCTAGAGGATGTCCGCAAGGGGGTGTTCTTTCGCCCACATTGTGGAACCTAGTCATTGACGAGCTAATAACTCTTTTAAACGGTGAGGGCTTTCTAACGATTGGGTATGCCGATGATAT
>CAJUYG010003366.1:0-21940 GCA_910591675.1 Galerucella calmariensis
TGTCTTATCATGCGGGTCATACGATTCAACAGAGACATACTCACCGTTTTTGTTTTCTTCTATTGCGTTTAATCATAACTTACAAATAAAATCCGTAAGATGAATAAGACAAACTTATGCAATTTTGACGGGATAAAAAAGGATATGTATTTAGTTCTCAGCGATTCTAAAAAGTCTCTCCCCATCGAAGTTTTTCATTTAAATGTCAGTTATGTCACTTTGACAATTCAAAGTGACAATATGAATAATAAGAAGCATGTACGCATGTAAGCATGTAAGCATGTACGCTTTATAACAAACAAGATAACACAAAAGACATTTCTATGACAGAAATTAATCTAATAGTGGAAAAGCAGGGACGATGTCATCTTATATATATATATACGGATGGATCGAAAACAGAGGAAGGTTGTGGAAGCGCTTTTGTATGTAACAATGAAAAATTATCTTGGACTCTTCCCCGGAATTCGAGTGTATATACGTGCGAATTATATGCAATCTGGCAATCTTTGAAATATATTGATCAGCTGGGTATCCAAACAACACTAATATTTTGTGACTCTCAGTTCACTGGAGGCGATTGAAAACACTTTCAACAAATATCCTTTCGTCAGAAGAATTCAGGCTACATTAAGCTGGCTCCAAAAACAAAGTAAGACAGTGAAGTTTATGTGGATACCCAGTCACGTGGGGATTCAAGGCAACGAAATTGTAGACGAAGCCGCAAAACAGGCAGCTAATTGTGAAGAAATTGGAGACATACCTGTAAGATTCCAAGATCAACAAAATCACTTCAAGCAAAAAATATTACAAATTTGGAAAAGGGAATGGATGAGTAAGCAAACTCAACTTCAAGAAATAAAACCATCAATTGAAATAGAAAACACATTTCAGGAATTTAGGCGGAAGGAACAAACCATAATTACCAGACTAAGAATAGGTCATACAAGACTTACTTCATGCTATATGCTGAGAGGTGGAAGACAACCACTGTGCAGTACCTGTAAAACCCCATTAACAGTGCAGCATATTCTGATTGTTTGCCCCAAATATGCAATAAGCAGGCGGCAGCTACGTGTACCTGGAAATATGAAAGAAAGTTTGAATAGGAAAAATACGGCTAAAATAATACTCACCTTTCTTAGATCAAATAACCTTTATAGAGATATTTAAAAAAAATGAAACAACATTCATGAGTGGATGGACTAATAATTCTAAGTAGTTGATGCCCATATAAAAAAAGAAGCAATTTTCCGGTATTTTGAATCCTCAAGCAAAAGAAATGGTACTCAATCTGATAGATTATTTCGAGAATGAATGAAAAGGTGTAAATTCGTCAACCAGTTTGCAGGAAACATCAACCATCATTATTTTCTCCGGGTTTAATTGTAATCTCACATTTTGGTAACCTCTGTGTCTACTGTTTTGATACATATGGCTAGTGACCTTTGAACCCGCACGATAAAAGCGCCTTTCACTATAACCAATTTCATTTGAGAGACGTCTGGGCATACTTAAAATTGTTTTTCCATCATGCTTTCTATAACACATTAACGATTCAAAACTTCAGACTGCAATTCGGCATTTGTAAATATGTAGACTGCAGTTCAGCGACACCTGTGATTTAAAAAAAAAGATAGCTTAATATAATGATTAGTCTTTTTTCTAGAATATTCGCTTGAAATTTAAGCGTTTGTTTTGGAACGCTACTTCACCTTTCAAAGAGCTCCTTCTCTTGAACTAGAAGTAACCCTTGCACATTTTAAAATACTTATGGTTTTCAACACTCTGCTCATTTGGCCGTTATCCTTGCGACATTCCTACTCAAGTTTAAATATAAATCACAACTCTGTGGTATATATATTATTATATTTTTTTGGAAAAACAATCATGTATTTGTGCGTGTAGGCTTTTAATAGACACGGAAGCAACGACAAAATCCCATAAATCGCTAGTAATCCGTCCCTGTCAAGGTTATCTAAGTCGAGAATCTAGGACGCTCCCCGAAAACGCAATTATCAAATTTAAAGAAAACATTATAGCGAACCTACGCGGATGTTTTACTGATTTAATTTCGGCACACCCACAACGCGCCGGCATATTAGCATCGGCTTGCGACAAACTAAGTATCTACCTAATGACCATCCGATTGTATCATCTCTTTACTTTTAATATCGTCAATTATTAGCAATAAAGGATCAAACGGTTGAAAAACTGTAGGTCAAGGATAGTTATTTTATGAGTAAGAGGTGTATCAAATGATACATAACCTCATCTAATTATAATTGAACCGTTTGTTATACAGGGTGGTTCTAAAACAATGGAATCAAAACTTAAAATCCTAACTGACAAAAATATATACAGGGTTGGGATAAAGTATGGAACCAAGTAAATATCTTTTAAACGAAAAGAACGATATTTATGAAAATTTGCAGGTAAGTGCAATGGAACAAGATGCATCTGATGTTAATTTTTTTGTTAATAATATACTTCCGGCTTAACCGGAAATGCTATCAACTTCTTTAATTTAAATGGGACACTCCCTATATTTTCACAAATTTTGAAAGAGCTTCTTATTTTGAATTCAAACAAACTGAGTATAGTGTGAAAAAATTTGTAAAAACGAGGAAAATAGCACTTTAATAAACCTCCTTTGAGTTTTTTGCATTAGAGCAAAAAACTATTTGCATCTGGAGAGAAATCCTATATCAAGCTCAACAGTAACTAAAACATTGCAATGTTTTAATACCACTGGGATGGTAAAAAATTTGCTAAAACCTGGAAGACCGCAACGAACGAAACTGTTAAACTAAATATTGCAATCGATTTAGAGTAATCACCTTAAACTTCCACCACAAATTTGGCACTTAACCATGGTATCAGTCGAGGTTCTGTTGGAAAGATATTAAAAAGTGAGAAGTATCATCCGTATAAGGTACAGTTGGTTCAAGAATTGTAAGACGATGATTTTAACCGACGGCTGGAATTTTGCGAACGGCTAATGGACATCTGTAATGCCGACGAAAATTTTGCTTCTAGCATGAGTAGTTTTTTCTGATGAGGCAACTTTTTGTTTAAATGGAACACTTAATCGCCATAACTCAATTGGATTCATGAAGCACATACCCAGCATCCACAGGAGTTGAATGTATGGATGGGAATTGTCGAAAATAGGCTTAAAGGAATGGTGAAAAGTATTTGGATCGACCAAATAAAGAAATTATTCCTGCACTTCAACAGAATGGGCAATTACCACAAAATGTTTGGTTTTAACAAGATGGAGTACCTTCCCACTATGATGTAAGGGTTAGGGATTTCCTAGATGCGAATTTTCCAAATCGATGGATTGGACGTAGAGGATTCATAGAGTGGCCCGCTCGTTCTCCGGATCTTAGCCCGTTCGATTTTCTTCTTCGGTGCTATCTAAAATCACGTGTTCACGTTAGACGACCAACAAACTTACAGGAATTGAGGCAAAGAATTATTGATAAATGTGAACTAATACGTGGAGAAGTCTTGGAAAGAGTGACTCAAGAATTTGCTAATAGGATGGCATATTGTCAGCAAGTAAACGGCAAGCATTTTAAACATTTGAAGTAATTTTCTTTCCCATTATTCTAATGTAATGAAATGTACACCTATTATGTACAATCAACAGTGAGTTATTCCTCGTTTTTACAAATATTGTTACACTAAACCCAGTATGTATGAATTCAAAATAACAAGCTCTTTCATTATCTGCGAAAATATGATGGGTGTCCCATTTAAATTGAAGAAGTTGATGGCATTTCCAGTTAAACCGGAAGTATATTATTAACAAAAAAATGTACATCAGATGCATTTTGTCCCATTGAACTTACCTGCAAAATTTCATAAATATCGTTTTTTTCGTTTAAAAGATATTTACTGGGTTCCATACTTTATCCCAACCCCGTATATTATGACAGACGATATAACATAAATAACCTATTTTCTCCTTCCACCTTTATAAGGAACAAGTCTTGCTCTATTAGCTATGTCTAGCCTTTTTCTGAGCTCAACTTGACTACCTAAACCTGGAGCCCGACTTGATAGCGCAATTGTAATTTCCAATTGAAAGTTAATAAGTTAATACACATTCCACAAAAAGATGTATTATTATTTTCTGGATTTTCTGGACCCAGATGGTCGAGAACTGATCCTCTCAACAAATACTGAAAACAGAATGGAATAAATATTTTTGCTTCTTGTGTTCGATATTGATAACAGCAACAGGTAGCTAGCGCGGTGGCTTAGTTGGTTAAAGCGCCTACTAGAAAACAGGAGATCGCGAGTTAGAATGTCACTGCGTTTTTTTTTATTTGTTATATAAATATCGAGCCGTTAGAAAAGTTGCAAAATACCCCATAAGGAATGATATGTTTCCATAGGATAATTTCGGGAAAATTTTTAAAACAGTCATAACAGACAATGAAGGATGGAATATGGGACCTCCATTTAATGCCAAAATTCCTCGATACAAATAAGGTGGGAAAACCGGGGATGGTGTAGGTAAAGGCATTTATATGGACAAGCCAAAGACAAACGACAATAGGAGCAATCTGCTCCAAGCAGACAAATTCCAGATTCGTTTGGGACTGCAAGAATTGAGTAGTCAAAATAGACTGTCCTAAATCTAAGTACCAGATCTCTCTGAAAACAAGGACAATGAAGAGGCAGACTCACTATCCACTGAAGGGGCACGATGTGCTCCCGTTGGCACAGAGCCTGTGTGGTATAGCGAATGCTGTACAAAATCAAATAGCAATACTTGGACACAAAATCAGTCTCTATTATATAATGGTGGTGACTGGAATGAAACCGATCAAAGAGTTCGGAAGACACATGTTCAACATTAGATTGGCATACGCGACCATTTTCAGGTTTTGCAAAGAATATTGGGAAACCTCAAAACAGGTATATACTTGTGCTACTGTGAAGGCCCAATTTTTTGAGGTCTTAGACGACAGAGAAGGAAACACCACAATCCTCCCAATATATAGATGACCTGAGGTTCGGCACACACGAAGTCTACTGATGAGGACGGTTCTGAAAAAGACACTCTAGCAAAGCATAAGGGTAGACACAATAGATCTGCAATGGTCGTAGAGAAACACAAAAGCCACACATTAAAAATATATGTTGTGATAAATTCGTGAAAAGAATATTTATTTGGGGCACCCTCAGCTCCAATAGTGGCATCTTACAATGCCAAGGTAAATCCATGGTAAAGGTACTACAAAAAAAATTGCAATGAAGCAATGGAGAAATTTCAAATCTGAAGTATATAATAGCTAATTTGCTACGATTTTTATCTATAAGAAAAACATTTTCAGATAGGATCTGCTAGATTGTGAAAACCTAGCTGGCCTATACAGTGATGGGCAAATGTGTGGAACCAAGTAAATATCTCTGGAATTATTGGAGATATTAAAATGAAATTTGGAAGGTGGATACTACAGTAGATTGCCCATTTCTTTTCATATTTTTTAACAATTACGAACTTCCGGTTTTGCCGGAAGTGATGTCGATTTTAAAATTTGCAATGGAACACCCTGTATATTATTCTAGTTTCTGATGAAATATTTTATTACGAATACAAAAATATCGGGTTTAATATTTTTTATTTCAATACCTACCGAGATATTAACAGAAAAGTAACTAAGGAAAGGAAAAATCTAATATTCATTAAAGAAATAATCATAATTATTGATTGAAACTAAGTGATTTTCAAAACATTGAAACTTAACTAAACTAAAATTAATGTATTAGATGTTCAAACTGAGCACCGTTTACTTCTTGACAATAGGCAAGTCGGTTTGTAAATTCTCTAGTAACATTAACTATTACTTCTGGTGGAATTCTCTGGATCTCTTGAGTTATTGTTGCAGCTGATTCTTGCAAATTATTTGGTCTATCAACATAAACCTTAGACTTTAAATAATCACACAGAAAATAGTCTAGTGGATTAAGGTCGGGACTTCGTGCAGACCATTTATAAGTACCCCTTCTTCCAATCCATCTGTGATGAAATGTCGGTAGGTATTGAAATGAAAATCATCGAACGCGATATTTTTGTATTCGTAATAAAATGTTTCATCAGAAACTAAAATAATATACAGGGTGTTCCATTGCAAATTTTAAAATCGAAATTACTTCCGGTAAAACCGGAAATTCAAAATTGTTGAAAAATATGAAAACAAATAGGCAATCTACTGTAGTATCCACCTTCCAAATTTCATTTTGATATCTCTAATAATGATATTATTATATATATATATATATATATATTATGACAAAGATCCTAGTGAAATGTGCCATTATGTAAAAAACGTTATGTAGTATGATTCTGATATATTTTCGTCTGGCAAATGCTGTTCACGAAATTGTTGATATAAAAACGTCCTTTTTTGTTAATAACAGGAGATCTTATCTAGTCAAGGAGCGAATTGAAATTCGTGACTTTTCCAATTTTTTTTTAAGTTAGAGAATAAGGCCGAAAATGACCAAGCACCGGAAAGTAACGGGACCTTTTTGACCAATTTCGCATCATTTTATTATAAATCGGAAATATACGTTTTGCTGCACATCTATACTCTTCAATATCGATTTAAAAATTGAAATAAGACTATCCATCACATATCCTGCAAAATATTGCATCAAAAAATTGCAATTGCGACAAAAATAATTCTCCTACGCTACCTGCTCTTCGAAAACATCAAGTGCATACATATACATGCTATACATTTAAAAACAACGGAGATATAAGTTTTTCAAAAAATTATAAATATCCTTATATTTCCGAATTTCCTCTATCCCAATTATCCAATCACAAAAATTCTTTATAATGAGCGTACCACAACATTTTCCGAGTGAGTTAATTTATTTGATGAAATTTTCATTTGCTATGGAAGTAAGAAATACATTTTGGAAGAGATTTATTTGTTTTTTCACTTTCGCCTATATTTTTTTATGAAAACTAAACTACATTTTTGACACGTCAAACACCAGTTTTTCAGTCGCTACGTTTTTGTCGCCAAGCAAGCAAGTTTGGAGTGAAATTGTTTTATCAATAACACCAACATATGAAAACTTATCACCGCAATAAACTTTTTCTTACGTTTGGAAACATTTCGTCTTATTCGATTTAAAAAAAAGCCACTGTCCACTAGACATTTTCAAACGCTTCAAATACAGTTATATAGGCTATTTGAAAATAATTGATGTCACATATTTTATGAAGCTCCTCGAGATAAGAAAAACGGAATTTTCATAATTCTATTCATATAAAATTAATCGTTCCAACCATCACTACGTGTTCCTAATTCTTCCAAACTTAATATATTATTATGTCTTAGCAATAAAATTTGTGAGATCGTTGGAGTAATAAATGTTATATTTTTGCATGTAAGGAAATTTGTATAAATTTTTTTTTATTTGATAAAGTGAAAGAAGCAAGCTTTTCTGCACCGCTAACAACATCCTTTTAAACCTTTTTATATCTTATGGTACTAATGTATTTTGGTTGGGTCTAGTGCTGTTCGAGGTTGACATACTGTAAAGTCCACTATATTCTTTATAATCTGCGAGATGAGAACCTGATATGATGATTATACCTTACCACTATGAACCAACCTGTAGAAATACTTGACAGTTGTCATTTACTCACCTTTACAAAGGGGCTATAACCACTAACAAGTTAATGAGAATCGTATCATTTGCCAGATTGTATGGTGAACGAACGGTTTTATTCTAATAAAGCAGTAAAATTATCTCTAGAATGTTGGCTTGTGTCGTTAGTACATTTTTTTAACGATAAAACCCACATTACTATATTTGTTTTATGAAACATTACTTCGAAAAAAAGTATTTATAATTGTGAGTATTCACCTTTAATTGGTGGTAATTAACATGCAGTAGCGTTTTTTTTATTTTCAAATAATTATATATTAGACCGCATTTTTCGAATATTTAGTGAAGAATTACTTTAAATTGAAGAAAATTAATTATATGATGATGCAGAAGACGAAATTATCAAGGTCATTTTAGATTAGACAATTTCTTGTGCAATATTTAGTTCAATTTTTGGAACAATTTCTGGAATGGATTTCTTGTGTGGAATATTGGCCAACTGTTTTAAGCCATTTTAGACTATTCCAATTTATTGAACAGTATTTAGTTCAAGATTCTGCGCAGTGATTTGATTTGATGATTATAGTATATTAAGGGCGAGTTGTATCAAACACTTAAACTCGGTTTAATGATAAGTGATGCTTAGACTGTGGCTGATTGATGTATTTATTATCAACAATATAAAAATAAATAGAATAATCAGTTGAATGTATGATTAATTATAAAATTTGAACAATTTTGTATTGAAACCTCAAGTAACAAATTTTCGGTCGCAGTTCGAACCTTTTCGTTAATATATAGAGGAGTATTTTCACTAAGCGAATATTAACTTTAAAACAGAGGAGAAGGAGACGTCGCAAAATTTGGCAGAATGAGTGGTTAATGAAACGGTCTAATGATGCCTCACTTTACCACTATACAGATTCTACGTCTAAGCTTTTTAAGTATTTGTTATGGTAATCTTTGTGTTTTACATTGTACAAACAAGCATGTTTTGATAATTTCTCAATTAACATTTCAATCTCTGATTTATTCCAAGACATATTCACGACATATTTTTCAACCACTTTAATACATAACCACAAATTATCAAGATTAATGACATTCATTCGACATTTTCATATAACATTTTCATCGTGAAATACAATGAATCAAATTGTTGAGTTGTTTAGTTGTATATGTCCCCACCAACTTAATTGTCTCTGTTCTATAAATTGTACTATAGGTTCTACCCCTAAATCTTCTCTGATATGTGTGTTTCTAATTCTGTCTTTCCCAGTATCTCCGTCTTAAATATTTCAATTGTTTCTTACTTTTCTGTGCATTTGAGAGATTCCACGATTCGCATCCATACGTTAGTACTGGTCTGTATATGGTTTCAATTACTTTGATTTTTGTTTGATTTGAAATTTCTTTTCTATTGATTAATTTTCGATTCATGGCATAACATGGTTTTATTGTCTTGCTTATTCTCTCGTTGATTTCAGGTTCCTGTTTTCCGGTTTGTTCTAGTGGTACTCCAAGGTATTTGAATTTTTCGACTTCTTCGAATTTTATATTGTCTATTTGAATCTCAGTTTTAGTATTTTGGTCCCCTATTATCAATATTTTTGTTTCAGTAGTATTTATTTTCATGCCTTCTTCTTCCATTGTTTTTTTCCATATATTAAGATTGTTTTGAGGTTGTTCCTCAGTACTTGATATTATTACGACATCGTCTGCAAAAACTCCGTACGATATTTCTACTTTTTCCAAATTTTTAAACCTACAAACAGCTTTTTTACTTCACTTTCACATTTCTTGATTATATTATCCATATGTACGTTGAATAGTGTTGTGCTTAGTCCTCCACCTTGTCTTAATCTCATCTCTGTTTCTGTTTCTCCCTCTGATTTAGTGTTATTTCGTATTACAGAATTAATATTTGTTTTATATAGGTTTTGCATAATTCTTAATATTTTGTTGTGTGCTCCTCTTTCTTTCAGGTCACTCCAAACTTTTACTCTGGGTACTGTGTCGAAAGCTTTTTCAAGATCTATGAATGCTAGATATAGATTTTTATTTCGCAAATGACGTTTTTCTATTAATTGTTTGATCGTGAAAATATGATCCCAGGTCTAAACCCGCTTTATGCTTCTGATTAATGTGGGTCTAGTATCGGTTTAAGTCTATTGTTTATTATTTGTTCAAATACTTTCATAATAGTGTGCAGTAACGTTATTCCTCTATAATTATTAAAATTTTTTAGGTCTCCTTTCTTGTGTATCGGTGTTATTGATGCTATTCCTATTCGTCCGGTATTTTTTTCATTTTTCCAAGCTTTATTTAGTATAGTGAGTATACTTTGAAATCCTATTTCTCCCAGCTTTTTAATCATTTCAGCCGTAATCTTATCATATCCTGTTGCTTTTTCATGTATTAGTTGTCTTATCACGCTCTTTAGTTCTTCAATTTTAACTTCATCAATTTCAATTTCTTAGTAGTTATTTTCGTGTTCAGGTACTATATGGTATAAGGATACAATGATTATATATATACAATTTGACAGGGAAACAATTTTTAATAAAATTTTCAATGTTAGACTTAACAATTTGGTTTGTTCCAAAAATTGAACTGAATATTGCACAAGAAATTGTCTAATCTAAAATGACCTTTAGTATCAGTGGATGAAGGGTCGGTTATACAATCAACGCTTGAGTGCTGATTTAAATAAGCCACCCCTAACTGTAAACTCAACTTAAACATTGGAAGTTGTACCTACATGTCAAAATGGGCTCATTTACATATTTTTTTTTATTTTATTATTGGAAAGAGCAAAAAATCAGACGTCAGCGAGACTCCTAAGTCGCCTAAAAAAAATTATGAACATTAAACAGCGCTTCTCTCCGAATTTCAGGCGTGACGTCATCTCATATGAAATATCTCGTTGAGAGAGCGCCGGTTAGATGACTACTTAGTTAGTAACAGTATTTTGCTAGCTTATATGCTTATTATTTATTATACGTTTTAGCAAACTCTAAACAGTGTTATGTTCGTGAAATGAGAACGTTTAGAGATAATTTAAACTATTCGATACAATGGACCAGAGCCAGAGTAAAAAAAGCTATAAATATTGTGCGGTTCCAGAATGTGAAAGTACTACGATTAAAACATCTAACTAAACATTTATTTCTATTAATAAGGATGCAAAAAAACGGAAGCAATGGCAGAAAAGCATGAAAAGACTCAAAGCAATCACTGATAAGTCTACATGCTTTGTTGTGTATTTTTAGGATTTTATTTTTCTTCAATAAGAATCGTTATAAATTATCTTACAAAATACGTTGTGAATCCATATAGAGAGGGTTATTGAAAACCACACGCTTGTATCAATCTAAATTTATTTAAATACGTAGATGATATTGTTCTTATAGCTTGTGGTGTTATTAATGTTCAAAATTATTTGATAAAATAATGGATCAGTTCTTCACAAATTAAATTTTATCAAATAGGTAGTGCTTCTTTTCAAAAAACAGGTAATCTTTTTCAGTAAATCATCAACAAAACTGGCGTATATTATGTTTTAAAAGAAATTATTTTATTTGATTCAAAGTCAGCTCTAACAAATATCGCTTTTTTTACCAGTGAGGTGCATGTGCATTTGAATCTGATGTAAACATTTGGAACTAATATTACCTGCTTCATCAAAATAAGTTTTTCTTGTTCTTTTCAACATTGGTGATTTAATTTCTTCCACACATTCATCATAAATAGCATGTGGAGAAGCTCCTTTAATTGGGCAGTCTGCAGTTAATGAAATTGCAATTTGTTACTGAGTAACCTATCAATATGTGTACCTCAAACCCCGTTCTCGCCCGTCGAGGACATTGCAAAAAGTGGCCAATGTTATTTTTCCCATATATTTTGGCCTCTTCCATTAAATTATTGACATTTTATTTATTTTAAATGGTTTATTATCCCTTGTTTTTTCAAATGGGGTCTGGGGAGGTCCTGAATGTTCCTGGAAATTTTTTTTCAGTATCTTTGTGGCGTTTCAATAAAAAGTTTATTCATTTATTTGCATTTTTCAGTCGTTTGCGCAGTTCTCACAAATCTTGTAAACAAGCGAAAATAAAGAACTAATGTTTAATTATTTTGTTATTAAATGCACACCATTTGAAAGCTTACTATGTCTACTCTCTGAACCAATATTTTTATTCGGAATACAATGCACTCATTTTCCAGGGATAGGGAAAATTTGAAAGATTTGTGAGAACTCCGAAAACGACTGAAAAATGCAAATAAATAAATAAACTTTTTATTGAAACGCCACAAAGATACTGAAAAAAAAATTCCAGGAACATTCAGGACCTCCCCAGACCCCATTTGAAAAAAACAAGGGATAATAAACCATTTAAAATACATAAAATGTCAATGATTTAATGGAAGAGGCCAAAATATTGGGGAAAAATAACATTGGCCACTTTTTGCAATGTCCTCGACGGGCGAGAACGGGGTTTAAGGTACACATATTGATACCTACGGATATTTCCATTACAATGAACTTTAAATCATCAAAAAATATTGATTTTTGACCGAGTTATGGAAGAATTTGTATTTATAGAGGTAGTGCAGCCGCGTAAGCGAGGTACGTTTGGATGCGATTATCTCGAAAACTATTGCATTCTGGAAAAAAATGATAGGGACCATTTTTATTTATAATTTAACGACCTTCACTTTTTACCGAAACAAAAGTTTTCCAAATTGCATATTTCGGAAGATAATGGCGGGAAACCGTTTTTTGGGAGGCGTTAGGGGCCATTTTGGGCCCTTAGCTAAGGGGCAATCTTGGAGAACTTTTCCTCCCTTTGAAGTACCTGCCAAGACCTATAAATTAAGCCAAAAAAAATTATTGGACAAATATATTGATAGGTTTGCCTATTTTCAGGTCTTCGGTTACTGGACTACTTTGCGAGTTATTCAAAATAAATAAATTCTACGCGAGGCACGTTACAGTCAGAAGCGTAATGTTTGTGCACATCAACTTTCATAAGCGGTGACGTCACAGTCATAGTCTCCGCCCCGCTACGGTATGCTTGTTTAATTGGTTTTATTAGGAGAACGACATATTCTATTGACATGAAATTTTCAGAATCATATTTTTATCCTTAGTACTTTGTTTTATGACAGTTAAAAATGATTTAAAAATGTTAGTAAACGAGCACATTTAAGAGAGTTTAACAAAGTGCGATTCAAAGAACATTTGTTGTAGGTAATCCCAATGGCCTGTGATATTATTTAAGAAAATCAACAATAAGATATTTCTAGTTTCCATTTTGCTATCGTTGGAGAAAGTCTCGATGCAATTATTTTTATTTCCCAAAAGTCTTGCAGCGTTATAAAACATAAAGTACTCATTCCGTGTTCTGAAGTTGTAGAGACCAGTAGTGGGTCTTTTAACTTCCCATACTACCCGGCTTGCAGTTCCGTTCTCTATTCCTATAAAATTACACACCACCTGAAGAAAACTGTATGATATACTATATTTTCGAATGTAGTGAATTAAAATGAAAAATCAACGTGTTTCTGTACTTTTTCATAATACCTACTGTTTATATAGATATAATGATGTGTGTTCATTCATGAACGCACTGTATAAATTGTACATATCATAAATCAACCGAAATATAGAGTATTCCATTTCAAACCTTTACATGAGCTTTTCAAGATACCCTGCAAAACATATCAATTTACAACCTCCTCTCATGGAAATTTAGTTTTTTGTTAATAACATTTTAAAAGCAATACTTATTTATTTACATCAATTTCTTCAGTGTACTCCTGAGGATGCAAATGAAATTTGTGGAGTCGGTATATTCTATTTCTGGAACTTATAATTTTCTAATTTGATTCGATAATATTTGTAAGCGCAACTGAATTTGCATTTATAACAAAGGTATAAAAAGAAAGTCGATTGAACAGGTATAATACAAAGATCAATTCCTTGTTAGTAAAATATTTACCAACTTGTCAATCACCATAGAAAGAATGCATGCATGGTGTAGATCGATGATATAAAGGCTTCTCTTAACTTTGAATTCTTAAAATATCAATAATTCCTCCTGCAAACCCTACTGTAGTTAATTGAACTTCCGTTTTCACTTCATTATTCGAGTCATACCACCAAACAAATTTGGACCCTATCTGTAAGTTTTTCAAATTATCGGTCCTCACTATGTTATATTTTGGGTCCTTGTGGTTTCTCCAAGTTTGTTTCATTTGAAAATGTTTTGGGATATTTATTTGTACCTACTTGAGATTGTCTAAAAATGTTGTTTAAGAAACTATTAACTTTTATCTAACATTTTTAGTTTTGCATGCCAAAATTTCCTGGAAACGTCGACCTTGAAAACTATGAAAAAGCTGGAAAGGATACTTTTCTGTCATTTGATGCACAATTCCAAGCAAAAAGTATTCAAGTAACGAGACAAAATTTGAAGCAGTGGGATCTCTATGATTTTGATCCACTATTTCCATTAAAAATTCTCCAAAACAGATTTGTTGATATCAAAGTGTCAAAGATCCCATATCTACTTATGTTAAAAAATAGCACAAATGTGATTCATTTTAATAACTACAAAACTGCTTGGTAACAATCTATTGTCTTAAATATCCACACCAACGAAACGGATATTTATAGAGAACCTGTGAGAGCTTTAAAACTTTTGTATAAACTATTTGGAAATTTACAGTATGTACCAATAAAGTGTGGCATATCAAAGTTATAATAATGTTTTGAATTATGTCGGCTTTTCTTGAAATGAGAAGTCGACATAGCTCTGTCCTTATAAACCTTTTTTACGGATTCTTAAAAAATTCATTAAAATATAGGACAATACCAGGGACGTATATGAGGGGGGGTTTTGGGGGTTCAAACCCTCCCCATAGAAAATACAATGAAGGTACAATAATTTTTTATTAGCATACTGCCGCAATATGAGTATTCATCGGGATGTGGCAATAGAATTAGATTCCTCAACAATTGTGAATAACTTGGCTGAACAGGTTAAATATACTTTTGTGAGATTGATTTTCTGTTTTAATAAAAGCTTCAATTTGCAATCATTTATCACTTTTTAAAATTAATATACAGGTACTTAACATCTCGGCTGGTATGGGAATGCGGCGAAGAACTTAGAAGACTGGCGACTCGGTACAGTGTAACACTGGATGGGTCCCAGGTCACAAAGGAATCGCTGGCAATGAAAAAGCTGACGAACTTGCAAGAGCAGGATCGTCAACACTGATGAACGGATCCGAACCATCTGTGAGCATCCCCAGATGCTCCACTAGGTTATGGTTGAAAGGGTGGGTAAAAGAACAATCCATAAAACTCTGGAAGAATACGCCCAGGCAAACACATGGGAAGACATTTATAAAAGAACCATTAGAAAAAGTAGCAAGAGTACTGCTCTCAATGAGCAGGAACAAACTACGCACCATAACGGGGCTTCTTACGGGACACTTTCCAACAAAGGAGCACCTGAACAAAATAGGGCTGTATAACGGAGATCTCACATGCAGGAGATGCAAAAAGGACACTGAAACAGCTCTGCACATATTATGCAACTGTGAGACGCTGGACCACAGGAGGCAAAAACTAAATGGAAGACCCCAAATGACTCCAGAAGACTTCTACAAACAACCAGTAAAGAACCTGTATGAGCTAATACAGAGAACGGATTGGCTGAATAGGCTGTAGTCAGAATGTTAGGAGAATCCACAATAAGCCCAAGAGGCTGAGGTGGGGCCTGCGAAGGGACGGCTCCTTTAAAAAATATATATACATGGTTATAACCAGTTCAGCAGAAGGAGGCAAAATGAAAAACGATGCTTGAAAATACTTTTAGATGTAGCCAAGTCAAACAAATAATTAAAAAAAAAATTAACATTATTTCTTGAACTTGAAAAATTGCTTTATTTAGGTCGTGGCACTCGATTTTTGTTGCCTTAGGCGGCGCCTTCAATGAAGCTTTCCCCTTCTAAACCTATCAGATGAAAAAAACCAAAACCCTCCCCATGTAAAAGCTATCGCTACGTGACTGGACAATACATGGTGTTTTAAAGGGAATCTGAAATATTGTTGTGTGGTATTCGACATGCAATTTCAAGAAGACAAGTTCCATGAACAAGTTTTGTCGTTAATAAGATAATTTACCTTTATATAATAAACTATCTCTGACTTTGAGTGATGTTTATTTCGGCCATAATAATTATTTTTCCTTAGTGATGCTATTGCGTCACGACAAAAATATCTGTGCCTAAAAATGTCCATTCAAATTACAAGAACTATCTCGCAGCTTTTCGGTTATGTAATACATCCTCCTTAAAGTTTCGATATTTCAGAGCTTCTTTTATTGATCTTAAGATCTGTGAACACGCAGCCTGCGATTTTAAACTAAGTTGAACTCAAGTAGACCCAATCGGGAACTCAATATCAAGAGCTCCTTGATTAGTTTGAGAAATACTTAAGGTAATATCAGACGGTTCACTCGAGTTCATTTTTCGTTCATTCTGACGGAGTGAATGATACCGAATGAAAAAATCCAACATCGTTGGATCGGTTCATTAATAAATTCATTCAGCACTCTTGTTGCATTTTGAGTTCAGATGTTCTTATCATTTCGAGTGAAAGATGCCGAGTGAAAGACAAAAATTAACGAAAAGTGAACCGTCTGACAGCACCTTTAGAAAGAGGTGCAGCGCAAACTAGTCTTTTCAAGATTACTTTGTTTCCAGACTGTCTGAAAGTGAACGATGCTGACAGGGATGAACATCCTGCATCTCATTACCAATAAAACACACTGTATAACTTTAGCATGCCACACTCTAATGCGACATCCTATAGATTTCATCATTATTCCAAAATGTGGCCTTCATCAATATACAAACTAAAGTGAATTGACAAACATTGTGAAACTTTTACTGTTCCATTACAAACCTCCGTCTCGTTGGTCGTGATTTACTCTTCATTTTTAATAAAATTTCAATAAAACTAGCAGCCTTCTCCGGTTACAGTTGTCTAACCGAAAGAACCGATTTGAATACATTAAACAGTATTTCACATGTTAATAATGAATATTCTATCAATATTGAACTATTTCATTGGATATTTAATTAATATGTGTTTTCATTATTAAAAAAAAAAACGTTTTTTTGACTTATGATTATAATTATTAGACTTACATGCTCTCGGTTCTTCTCAAGTGTATTGATGCTACAAACTGTAGTTTGTTACATCCCAAATCCCAAATCATGATATTTACAAAAACATTTTCAAATCCTTAGCTAAGATAATTGTAATTTTCGAAAGAATCTCAAATTTCTTTGGAAATTTAATATAACCCATGTTACTTGCCAAGAATGTGGATTTCTGTAAGAGAAACAGTTTTTTCAGTTTACTTACAAACTACTAACTACATACAGTCAGAATATTTTAAGTATCAGAGAATTTTCTGAAAACGAAATTTTAGTGGCTGCTAAGAAACTTAAGCCGAAACAGACAAACGATTTAATACCGGCCTTCTTCGTCAAGGACTGTGCGTATACTTTGTGCAAACCCCTCTATAGAATTTTTTCCCGATTGTTGGAAGGTTTCTAGGATTTGCCCCATATTTAAAAAAGGCTTAAAGAATGACATAAGTAATTATAGTCCAGTAGCTATTCTAAACAATTTCGCCAAAGTGTTCGAAATAGTCGTGCATAATCACCTTGCGTTTCATGTCAGTAATATCATCATACCTAAACAACATGGTTTCATATCTGGTAGGTCCACAGTTACGAATCTATTTTGCGTAACCCAATTCATTTGTGAAGTGCTGGAGAAGAGAAGTCAAGTTGATATTATCTACAC
Organism: Galerucella calmariensis; assembly: GCA_910591675.1. Lineage (NCBI taxonomy): Eukaryota > Metazoa > Arthropoda > Insecta > Coleoptera > Chrysomelidae > Galerucella > Galerucella calmariensis. Next base: position 17,543 of record CAJUYG010003366.1, read on the forward strand.
TGACTTTTCTAAAGCTTTTGACAAAATTGACCATGGCCTACTTTTACATAAGCTTGATTTATTTGGTGTAGATGACATGTTAATTGCTATACTTAGCTCTTATCTTGATGATCGCACTCAATATGTTCAAACTTTAAGATACAAATCTCAACCTTTTCTTCAAACTTCAGGTGTCCCACAGGGCTCTATATTGGGTCCCTTACTATTCAACATTTTTATAAATGACATTACCGAAAATCTGGATGCTGACATTGATAAAGACATATATGCTGATGATATGAAACTATACTGTGAAATAAACTCCGTTAATGACTGCTTAAAACTTCAGAGAAACCTTAATTTGGTCAATAATTGGTGTAACAGAAACAAGCTTCCTATGAACCCAAATAAATGTAACGTAATGTCCTTTTGTCGGAAAGAAGGAAAGATACAACTATCCAATTTGATTACACCTTGTGCAACATTGTCCTCGACAGACCAGATGTCCTGAAAGATCTGGGTGTTTATTTTGATCAAAGGTTATCTTTTGTTCCTCATATACAAAAAACGGTTTCTGCAGCATATCGGTCGCTGGGTTTCATAGTTAGAAATGCGAAATGTTTCAAAAATATTAACACATTGAATATTTTGTTCTCGGCATTTGTAAGATCGCAACTGGAGTATGCATGTGTTATTTGGAGCCCGAATTATAATATTCATGTTTCCGCTCTGGAACGAGTACAAAGAAGATACTTTAAGTCGGCTTCTTATATCTTGGACCGTCTTTATCCTGTTAGAGGCACACCTCAAGAACACTTTTATTCTCGTTTTAATAGCAGTAGTTTACTTCGTCGTCGCTCAATGCATTCAGTTATGTTTTTATATAAAATTGTTAATTATATTTTTGAATGTGATATTATTGTATCGCTACTAAATTTCAGAGTTCCTAGAACAAATTCTAGAACCAATAGCCTTTTCTATGAATTACCACATAGGACAAACGATTACAAATTTTCACCGTTAAATCAACTTATCATTGAATACTCCTCGATCGAGTCAAACATAGAAATTTTCTGCACAAATAATAGACAAATAAAACGAATTTTTCTCCGGGGTAATTCATAGGAAAGATTTCACTTCGCATATAATGTTTGTGTAAGTCTCTTTTCGTGAGTGCCTAGCTGTATATGAGTGCTTACTTTTTTTTCCCTAATACTGCATTGTATTATTTTTTTTTATTTTTTTTTCTCACCTGTCATTATTATCCTGTGTTTGTCCTTATCCTGTAATTGGGCTTGCCCGAGGATATTGTAATTAAATAAATAAATAAATAAATAAATAAATAAATCTCTCCATTAAATTAGGTTGAATCAAAAGAAAAACTAAGTTGGATAGATGAGGCTTTTACTTGATGTAAATCCATACTAAATGATGAAATAAAACAATTTAATTTGTTAAAATTTGCATTCTATTTGAACCTATGTTCAACTCAACTCGTTTGAGAAACACGTCACAACTTGTCACAAGTTGAACATACGTTCAAATAGAATGTAGATTTTAACAAATTTAAATTAAGAAACCAAGTTATGCTAGTTCACCCTGTAATCACGCAATCCCCCAGAATGTTCATCCAAAAAAAAATATACTTTTTTAAAAACTTTCCAAGGTCTGTTTTAATTAATATGTAACAAGAAAAAAAATGTATTATTTAATAAAATCAAGTGACGCCGCCCATGGCAAAGCGAGGAGGTTCCCGATAAGCACGATCGATGGAACTCCAGCGCACTAGGTGGCGGAGGTTTTCTTTCCGAAACGGCCAGTGTTAAACACAACACAGTGAACCACCCTACTGCTTTTTGATCTCTACTTGGTTTTGTGAGTGAGATTTTGGTAATAAGGTAACAATACACATTTGCACTAAGGCTTGTTAGCTGTATATTTGATAATTTGCACATTTTACTTTGCAATCGTCTAAAGGACTTTGAGGTGTTAAAAATAAAACTTACCGGTAAAACGATAAAATCCTAAAATCCTTCATTTCTTTAAAATTAGAGGTGGTGAGATCATAAAATGCTTGATGACTTTAGAATGGGACGACCCAAAATTAAGTTATGGGAGGTGAATTTAAGCATATTTTTTTCTGGAACTGCCCGAATAATGGAAAATATATCTCGTTCTTCTGTCGATTCATTCCAAATCAATTATATTTAGGATTTTATACACAATTGTTATAATACATACCAAGCTGAAAAAATGTTATCAAGAAACTTTAAACGAGAGAGTATTACGTTAAAAACCTACAAAAAAAATTGGGAAGTAGATTGTCATAAAAGTAAGCTATAAGAATCTATATCTTACAATTCGTTTAAATACAGGGGGGACCGGAAGACAAATATTACATGAACATGTTATTTTTTATCTTTTGTAAATGACTTAAGCTACAATAGTATGTATTTTCAACATTTTGGTTGCATATCAGATAATTTTATCGAACATTTTTGTATGTTCTAAATGTTCTAAAATATTCGACAATGACAATTTTTTGAAGTAGACTGATAGTCAATGAAGAAATCTTATAGTATTATAATCTACTGCATCGGTTGTTTTTCAAGAATAGTGCTACCGGTCAAACCGACAGTAAGCAGCAGCTTTGTTATTTTAAATACAACACCCAGTATTTTATTAATTTTTCGGATTTTACGTTGAATATTAATGTCATATTGTGTGAAATGCCAAAAGTAGGGAGAGTTTATCCTAAAAAGTCTATGAAATCTCAACTTCATCTCTCTATCATCTAATTTTCGTGTAGTATTTTTCCTCTAATTTGTTAAATATCTTCCCCCAACAATACCATCTGTCCATTATTATATATTCTTTCCCTGATTTACCAATAGTTCAGTTTACCGCAAAATTGTTTTCTTAGAACCTTTGAAATATACTTTCTTTTATCTGTTTAATAAATATATCCACTTCTACAGATTTATCAAATTATATTTACAATTTGATTAGTTCCTTGACAGAAAATTGAAAAACTTTAAAATTGAATGAAAAGGCATACCTTATTTAGATTTTTAATGCGTGATTGAAGCTGGATCATGTATTCCAACATTTGCTTCAAAGAATTTATTTTTAATAGGTCAAACGCTGAAAAATATTCCGGACAATACAAACACAGACATAGGCGATTTCTAAATAGACTCTGGTTATTCATATACAAACTATACATCGGAATGGAATTGTTTTGTACTATTGATTTGAACTATTTTTAAACTACGCAAGAAAAGATACCGCGGCAGACATATTTATATATTAGTATGACCACTATCAAAATTCAGTTTATATATCATTATAGAACCACACGATCTATCAAACACTGCCAAATTTCTAGATCGATTAGGTTGAAATTTTCCAATGAAAAAGTGTAGCCTAAAAAGCCCCAGGCTAGAGCTCTCCACCTCAGGGAGTGAAATTCGGCACCAAGTGAACTATTTTATACGCTATCACTGGGATGGGGTGTACAATTAATATTAAATTGGACGCCACTAGCTTTTTAATCGAAACGGAAGCAATTAAAGCCAGAAGCAGAAGGTGGAAACATCTTGTAAAAATTAACGTTAAGCTGCAAAAAAATTAATAAAATAAATCTAATTATTCCCAAACACGTCTATCCAATATTGATGTTCCTGAAATATTAAAAAAAATGCAAATTAGCAAATAGGCAATAAATATAAATAAGCTGTAAGCACTAGAAAAACATAGGGAAAATACAATAATCAATTTACAAACCTGACAATAAAAAATTGTTCACCCAAAAAGAAAATGAAATATAAATAAAATATGTTGCCTTTAAGGAGGCAGTTAGAGGAAAAGAAAGAGTCCACTCGAAACTTGAAACTTCGAACATCGACAGACAAAACTGCCTTTTGGAAAGCATGTCGAGTAATATGAATTTTTCTAAATTCTTTAATAAATTCCGGTTGAGCTTGCAAGCACAGCGTAGAGAATTCGAAATTGAAGTCTCCCACGATTTCTGTCAGTTTTGCCCGCACAAAAAAATTGTAGATATGAAAATTGTAGAAAATGTTATTCCCCATTACATAATGAAAGAAGATTTTGAAAAAGTGGTTTTCAACCCTCAATTCTCCAAAAATTGTGGAACATTTCAAAATGTTCAACTTTTTGTCTATAGGGCCTTGGAAAAGGGTGGCCATTTTAACTGACTTTTGTGTTGTAGTTTGAAACATATTCATTTTTCCAATTACCCTTTGTACAAAACTTATTCATGTCTTAAATTGAATTGCTGAATGTGTCCACTATGGTCTTAATTACATACTTGAATATCTTCTGTAAGTTCCTTGTGGCATTATTTATTATTTTTTCTCTTATTTTTTGGGAATCAAACCACAATAATGTTTTTTA
>CAJUYG010003367.1:0-21935 GCA_910591675.1 Galerucella calmariensis
GGTCATGAATTTTCCTTGTGGTTTTTAGCCAGCTTAACATAAATAAAAGTTTCCGTAGCTTATTTTAAATACAAAATTCAAATATTTAAACTAGTGCAATTTGAAGTTAAATATAATGATACTTAGTGAATACGAATCATGAAACTGATTACATACATTTGTTTCGAGAGGATTAAATTCAACTGGAACGCTATATAGACAAATATAATGATTGTGTGAGCCGTTATACAGAGTTGAATTGATTTTTTCTACCTATTAACATGAATTTAAAATGGTTTTCAAATTGGAAATTACGAATACCTAAATACGCCTAATAACAAACATTTTTCAGTGTTCGCTGTAATCCCTCTAACAATGACTTAATTCGCTTTAAATCGCAATAAAACATCGATAATCTGATATTCAATCAAATTTTGTATGGATCACATGAAACAGAAAATTGCCAACGTGGAAAATTTCAGCGTTTTAGATTTTTCCATAAACGTGTACGGTAAAGATAAGGTCCTTTGTTTTTGTAGTCTTTTATATTGCTGGAATATCGATAAAAAGCGGTGGCAATGGAAAATCCAGACCGATTGCTTTATGTATTGTTTGAGAAATTACTTAATGTTACAATGTTTTACAGACTTTGGGAGATATAAAGAAGTGATTTGGTACTTTGAAAGACAATAATCCAATAATATACTCTACAAGGAGTGCTTTTATATGAAGAAATACGTCAATCAATGGAATTATTGTACAAAACGAAGGAAATGAGAAAATAGCTATTTATGCCATCAGTTACGAAATGTCTAATTTTGTGTAACGCGTGATATTTTTGCGGAACGAACGAAGTGAGTTTCGCAAAAACGAACAAGAACACCAAAATAGATATTTACGTAACTAGTTATGAAAAGAGCGATATTGTTCAACAAGCGTAATATTTGCCAAAACGAGCGCTAGCGAATTCTGTAAATTACGCGAGTTGAACAATGTAGCTCTCTTCATAACGTGTTTACGTACAACGTTTTATCTAATTCCGTGCTTTCATAATATTTAATAAAATCTTCAATTACAATGATAATATTATAGTGGATTCAAATGGCGTTAGAAGTATTGTTACTATGATGTATTCACCCAGAAAATTGACTTACTTTAAATAACTGTGTCCTGAATAATGTTGTTTTCAATGTTTATATATCTTAAAATACTATTGAATTAAAGTAATGGGGTAATTGTCAGTTTAAATAATGAAATAATTGTCAGTTTTGACAGTACCTAATTGATAAATTATTCTTTTAAACTCATGTGGTATCTCCTTGTTGAAACTTGAACAGTTACGTAAAGTTTTTACATAACTACTTTTCATAACTGATATATGAATGGTATGAAAAATGTGACGTTACCTAACGTCGACTTAAAGTAGTGTTAAGCAGCCCAAAAAAATCATAACGCTACGATTTTTGAAGATTTTAACCATCTGTCACTTGATGACAGAAGTTTTTTTATATTCTCCTATCTCTTGGTTTATTCGCTGGGAGAAAAACAGTTGTGTGTCGCACAAGCAGGAAACGCTTTGGCAGCCATTACTATCAGCTGCCCTCTATATTATCCAATAGCCTTAGGTTGCTAAAGCTCATTCACCGCCCTTGTGATACAACTTACTATTGCAAACAAATTTGCCACTTCACCCTGTACTATCACCTACTTTCCATCGTAATAATTCATGTTAAATAATCATTATAAGCCCCTTAGAAACCTCATTTAGATTATAAAACTTTGCAGATAGTAAATCATTGTATTTTCTGACATTTACCTTGTGGAATAGACACGAAATATATCCAGGAAAGAACAAATTTCTCCGTTTTCTAACACTCTCGTTTTTATCCACAATCTTTTGACATGAAAGTCGAGGAATAAAACTTTTTACACGTATATCAAACGAAATTTGTCTCAATCGTCTCTCAGTTACATGTCTTGGAACGATAACATTTGTATTGTTCTCCCTCGAGAATTTGATCTCTTCACAAAAAAAGTACAAACAGGGTGTTTTATTTTTAATTCTGGAAATAGTATTTTTCCTACAACCACTATGCAAAACACGCTTTTCTACACAATTTTTTATGCGTAAAGCAGGCCTTTTCTTAATTCTTTTGATAACCGTTGGGAAAGTATATGCTATGGTACTTTTCCTCACCGAAATGTCAAACAAAGCTACCTATGACCTGTCAATTTCTTAGACAATTCAACCTAATAGTGTATTTCTTATTGGTGTACAATTTTTGAACTTAAACCAAAAGTTAGGAAACTATTTCTTCCATTATTCATTTTAATTTATTAATTATAAAAAGATTAACCCATCAAGCATTATTTCAGGAATTATGAACCAGGATCAAAATAATAATAATAATATAAAATTGTTAAAATGGAATGACGAGTTGGAAATAAAGAAGCAGATGATGGAGGTGAGTGGCGTAGTGGAGAGTATGATTTGAGAAAGAGAAGGACTTGATATGGCATGTGACAGGTAGGAGTGATAGGAAGGGAGAAGATGAGGGGTAGTGTGTGAGGGACCGCCTATCTTCTTGAAGTATGCTAGGGTAGTGATTTCGAGGACGGGGTAACGGCGAGTTTGAGGGAGGTTTGGTTGGTAGTAATTCTCTTTGGGATGAGTCCAACACATCTGGGTACTTGCTAGGACCCATTTGACATCTCCCGTCTGGGCCCAAAAAAAAACGTCCTATATCTCAGAGGTATGGACATTATAAGAAAAATTTCATTCGAAAGTTCCAGAGAATGGATAATTGATCTCCAAAAATGAGTGGATGCATTTTATTGATTAATCCAATATTTCAAGAGTTATCGGCCGAGATGACTTTCGTCCTAAAGTGCAAAGTTCCCGGGAAATCCCAAAACACGCGATTTATTAAAAGCAAAAATGAAGTATTAACAAAAAAAAGAAAAATTATGGAGAGAAAGAGGACGGAAAAGAAATTGGGAACAGGATCTCCTCAATGGCCCGCAAGAACTGGAGGAACACATGGAGGAGAATGACGGAGTTGAAGCCGTCATCAACAGAGCAATAGATAAAGAAGAATTGGAAAGTTACCAAGAAACGGAAAAATGGATATGCACCCAGATCCGACAAGACTACGGCAAAAGTGATAAAAAGCATGAGTTTAAAAGAGGGAGATACATTGTTGCACACTTACAACAAAGTATGGAAAGTAGAAACCTTGCCTACGGCATGGGAAAGAGCATTGATAGTACTGATCTTTACAAAAGGATACCACAAAGACTGCAAAACCTACCGAGATATCACAGTACTAAATACATCCATGGAAATACTGGAAAATATCAAAGAAAAAAAATTAGACTGAGTATGGAAGGAACACTGGAAGTAACATATTTTCCCAATAAAACAGATAACTGGCAAAGCAACTGAAGAGAAAAATGAATATTTTTATGACATTTTTGGACCTAGAAAAAGCTTTTGATGCAGTTCCAAGACATAAATTATGGAAAATACTTACGGAGAAATAGTGAAATTATAAGATTATCACAGAAAATGTATGAGAACAATGGAAACGTAATTATAAAAACAATATGACATCACAAATATTCACTACAAATACGACAAGGAGGCAACTCAAGCCCGCTATAACATTCATGGCTGAAATAGTAAAGAAATGTAAACCATTAACAAAAAATCATTGTGTGAGACACTCACAATTACAAAAAGTGAATATATTTGAAGGAGCATTTGCAGATGGAAGAGAAAAATAGTCATGGATGTATGGGAAGCAGTAATGAAGGGAAATGGCGTGAAAACAAACAAGAATAAGACGAAGGTAATGATAATCTGAGAGTACAGATAAAACTCAACCATCGACATCGATGGAGAAAAAATAGAGCAAGTAAACTATTTTCAATATTCAGGGGTGAAGTTGGATGAAAGAGGGACGCAAGACGCCGATATTAACAATAGAATTTAGAAACAAATGAACTTTACCATACAATTCACATGAAATTATTAATAAAAAGGACATTTCAAAACTCTATATCGACAAATAATAACATTTGGATGTGAGTCTTGGGTCAGAACAACAGAAAAGTGAAAATACAAGCGAAGAAATTAAATATCTTGAAAGAGCTATAGGAGCATCCAGCTGGGGAGTATAGGGGAATATAAGAAAATACCTAGAATTACAATCCACATTGGAATTTATACAGGGAAGACAGCTGGATTGGTGGGTTTATAAATAAATTATACATGATAAAGTTCTACATAGTCTAGGATCTAACAAGTGACTATTAAGTATCGAACTTTTGACTCATATACAAGGGATATCGTAAAATATGCGCACTTAAGTGATCACCCTGTAAAACACGCATAAATTGAGAAAACGCGTCACGTAAAAATCATCCTCAGAATGTGACGTCTTCGGAGAGGTCCGTAAACAAAATCCTTTCGGTACATATCGACTTTCTTTCAAATTTGATGCGGGGCTGTCTTTATTATTGCCATTGACATCATGGTTGGGATGAAGCTTCTAGTATTGAAACACAAAGAATTGCGAGATTTTGTACCCTCACGTGGAGCTAAAATAAATAAGGGATGAATCTTCGAAACGTTGGATGGAAAATGGCCAACTAAATAAGTATAGAGTATTGAGAAACTTTCATAAAATGGATTTTTTTTGTGTTCAGTTTTAGAGGTTCTGGAATCACAAAGTTTGAGTTTTGTGGAGCCAAATTTGCGAAAATATTCTTTCGTTATTCAGTCCAGTAGTTGAAGTATTGAAAAACCCACAATATTGTCATAATATGGGTATTATTTTTCTATTCATTTTCTCAATGTTTTTATTTATATTCATGCTTCTGAGCTGTTTATTCAGGTGGACTAACAAATTCAAATTGCTGTGAATGCTGGATAAAGCTCACTAAAATATTGTAATGTGGTTGTTACGGGGTGGTATTCGACGTGGATCGGCCTCTCAACTAATGGTGTTGCTGGTCACTCGGAGGGTCATCTCACAGGAATAAAACAACTACCTGTAGCACTGGGATACGTTCTATTTATTACTTAAACTTACTACTATACATTATACTACTTATTACTTATGAATTGTGATATTCACATTCTAACATTCACATTAACATTAACACTAATTTTAATTGTTCTTAAAACACTATTGACCAATAGGCATCACAATATCATTATCTTGTCTATTGTTAAACTTCCAACAAGACAGCTGTCAAAAATATAATATTTTTCCAAAGTGTAAAATAGGAGGCGTTTTGGCTCATGGATTAATGAGTAATTATTTTCATAGTATAATAATTAATGGTACATCAATGGGTTTATATTCATGAATTTTGTTATAACCGTCCAGTAAGTATTCACACTATTCTTCCACCTCTTTTCTAATTAACACTGTAGTTTCCTTTCCAATTTCCAAATCGCAACAATTCTTTTCGAAGTAAAAAACGAAAACGTCAATTTTCGCGTAATAGACTAGCTTCTATTCATACATGGATGGCGTCTGGATAAATATTTGCCTAATGTTTTACTTCTGAATAATTCTAGTATAAAATCTTTTAACCAAATTCCACCATTAATTGGTGTATGCTTTCTTATTCAAGTCCCGGGGAACGTCGATCAATTAGTTCAAGATTTAAATCAATTCAAATTTTCTTGCTAAATTCATTGTGGAATTAATTGTATGCTCCGTTAACCCTCTGTATTATCCACACTCATTGAACGCGTCTCTCGGAACCTTTTCGAAGATGCTGTGATTTAAGGAATCCGCTTCTCCCGGCGAATTTGAAGAATTTAATTTAAAGCAAGAATTATTCATCTTTTCTCACTAAACAAGTTACTTTTATGATATTTCTTTCGAAAGACAAAATCCCCCATCTATTCACACAACGTGATCATTCAAATATCGGTATATAATTAATATAATATGATAATGAAAAATTATTGACAGTATTAAATTTCACAACTTTACTAATTCAAAATCTGTCCCAAATATCACAACATAAAATTATAGATATAAAGAAGCTACAGAAATTGGTGAATGGAAAGATTGGGCCGAAGCAAATTGAGGAATTTAATTCTTTGAGTGAAAATGGAACAAGGTAATTGGTTGAAAGGAGTGACATACCTGAGAATCACAACATCTTAAAATCAAGGTGAGTTTTAAAAAAGAAGAATAATAAAGATATAGGAATTAAATATAAGGCACGAATGGTGAGAAAAAGCTTTGCTGATAAAAATTGATACTTTTGCACCTGCTGCTGGGCTATCAAATGTAAGGTTTCTTCTGTCAGATGCAAATAAGTATGATTTGGACATTCATCAAATGGATGTCAAGACAGCTTTCTTGAATGGAAAATCAAAAAAGCCTGTTTTCATGGAGGTTCCGGAAGGGTGAAAAGGTAAAGAGATTTTAGATGAAAAATATTTGTGTAAACTGGCTGGTGCTTTGTATGGACTGGAAGTAAGTCCTAGAAGATGGTATGAAAGATTTAGAAACGCAATGGAAAAGGTGCATATGGAGAAAACTAATTCTTAATATTGCTTTTGTATGTGGATGATTATTATTTTGATGGTTGGTATCTGTTCCAACAAAATAAATCAAATTAGATGTAACCTGTCTAGAAAATTTGAAATGGTTTACATGGGGTGTCCATGAAAATTTTTGGGCATAGAAATTAGGAGAGATAGAATTAACAATGTCATTATCTTGAGTCAGAAAGAATTGACACTGAAATTGCTTAAACACTTTAGTATGCCTGAATTGAGTCAGTAAGGACACCTATGGTTACTGTGAAAAACTTGGATTATGAAAGTATGACTGAAAAATACGAACAGTATCCTTATAAACAAGTGATAGGTAGTTTATTGTATTTAGCTCATGGCACACATGCAGTGAATGTTTTAAGTAGAAAACAAACAGATATCAAAAGTAACGATTGGATTCAAGTTATGAGAGTGCTGAAAAGAACTTTAGATCTGGGGCTGAGAAACGAAAGTGAAAAAGGTGGTCTGGAGTGTTATGTTAATGAAGCCGGAAAATCAAGACTTGTGATTATGGTTTTTGGAGATGTTATTAGTTGGAGATCGAAAAAACATGTCATGTAGCTTTGTCCTCTTCGCAGGCGTCGTGCATTGCTATGTCACTAGCTTGCGAGGTACTTACATGTTGTAAAGAAATGTGTGAGGAATTAATTAAACTTGGAGTATTGTCTACAACAATACGGCAATTAAACTGGCTGAATCTGATGAATCCAAGGCATTATAACATATAGTTAAGTTGAGTTACCACTATGTTAGACTAGAGGTAGCTATTAAAAATTTGGATATCAAATGGGTGAGCACAAAAGATCAGTTAGCTGATATAATTATATTGAAAATATGAGGAGTAAACTGCTATTTTATGCAGATGTCTAATACAGTACTATGTATTTTTCAGGAGACGTGTTTGAATAATACCAGAAGATGAAGGGATGAGTTTAAGAATATTTCTAAGTTGTGTTTTATTTTATGTTGTTTAAGATTGAAGGGTTTTTTTTGTTTTCCACGTTGTTCAAAATGAAGGGAGCTCGAGTTTTCATTTAACCCTGCTTAAATCGAAGTGAGTAAGCTGGAAATTGTTACATAGAGATTGAGTTTAGTTTATGTCTTATTCATTATATTCAGCAAGTTGTGAAGAAATGTGTGAAATAAAAATTCTGTGAGGTTTTCTTTCCATTACTTACATGGCAATGGAAGTAATCAAAAAAAGAGGAGGAGAGTTATTTTAGCTTATGGTTTTTGGATCAAGGTGAGTTGGATGTGGTCAAGTTCGATCAATCAATTCAAACTTTCCAAGAAGGAAGCGACAGAATACTTCATGGAGTACTTAGTTTTGATAAACATGGTGTATATGGAATGAAGAAGGTTTGACGAATGACACATGTGACAATAAGAAACGGAACTGAAGATGATAAGACTTAATTTAATGTATGAAAATGTTGATGGTGGTTTGATGTTGTAAGTACAAAAGTTTATTCAAAAGGTGTTAGGACATATTATTTGTGTCATTATAAAGAAGACTAAATTTTATCATATGCATTTGAACCTCCCACGGTTTTTCTTGCAGATATAATAACCCCGTTCAACTTGAAGTGTAATTCAATGTCCTTCGTAGAATCTGGCCAGGGAAGTAGTTGTTGCTTCTTAGTGAACTCAGAGTCAGACTCTGTTATAACAGTATTGAACTATTACCTTTGACATCAATTCTCACTAATTCCGGTCGACCACTTTTCACTTGTTCATCCAGTACAGGGCATTAAATAATTTAAGTGGGCGATAAAAAATCAAACATTGCAACACAATAAGCCACATCAGTGGTTGCGGAATTATTGAGGGACATAAAATCGAACAAAACCGAAGAAAGGAGAATAAAACTCTTTATACTTTCGTGGAAGAAGGTGACGTTATAGTCGTGGGAGGACTTCCACAACCGATAACTTTAAATTGGACTTTATCTCAAGAGACATACTCAAATCACCTATTGAATCATACGTATTTTGTTAACATTAAATGTAAAAGTCTATGGCTGGTTAGTTGTACATCTATTTTTTATTTAACCAATACTTAATCAAGGTGAAGTTCACCAATAACAACCACCACACAACCAACAAAATGGAGTGATAAAACAAAATTTCACTTTAGAAAGCACCCGTTCTGTTACTATCATGAGATTACATATCGAATTACAAACGATTTCCTTTCATAGGAAGCGCAAGTATGTCACAAAGGAAAATTAAATTTCTGCTTTGGAATTCCATCCGAAATTGAATTTGGAGGAACTTGATTCCGGTTGACAAAAATAGTTTGGCGTTAAATCTTCAACTGTGATTCCTATGGTGGATTTATTTGTATGATTCTGGGGGTGGATTTATTTACATGGGTTTATAAGATTAATCGGCATCAGGAGGATAAAGTGTGAGCTTAAGCAAGGAAAAATAAGTTTTCTGGTGGAGCTAGATGCTCTAGTAGAAGGAGTGTAATGTCCATCTAAAGGAATTAACCTTATTTCTAAAATGTTTCCCAGGAGAGATACCGCCCTTTGAAGATGAAGCTGTAAAGTCAGTTTTTCAAGCACATCTCAAAAAAACCGTTACCTAAATACTTCAAACTTGCTACATTGTATATCCCTGCCGTGATAAACTGTTCACTACAAATCTGCGCTATTTATTGTCAAGCGTTCAAGGTGGGAGGGGCAACGGGTAAATTTGGTTACATACAAATCGCGATGTCAAGTGATTTTGTCAAAATTCAGTTTTTCGACCAAAATTACCGATGAAACAATTAAAAGTAAAGGCAAAAAATTATCTTTATTGATCAGTGTCAGTTTAAAGGTAGGGATTGAAAGATGATGGTGAGTGTCTCGTTATCTTCATAAGTTCATGGTCACTTTGGCTAACTTGAAACTACTGTTTGAGTTATTGTTAATTTTATTCGTAATATGTCGTGTTCAATTTTAGTTGCAGAATTTTTGGTATGTTAATACCCAGTAGAACATTTTTGTACATCCACGTCGCTGCCAGAGCCTTCAGCATTTTGAATCTCTGCCAAGTTCTTCAAGATGCGGAAGGCGCTGTTGAAGACAAACCGCATGGGTTGCGACGTTTCTACCTGACATGCTATGTATTCGCCTGTTCTTCTTCTCAATCAGATGATGACGCACTCCACTGCGAATCTCGTGCCTGTATGGAGTCATTCAAAATTTTGAATGGGAATTTTCTTAAGAAGGTGGAGGAAAAATAACCATTCCATTCACCCTTTCCGTGTTTGAAGAGTATTTTCCCTTTCCATTCTTTCACATTGAACATGTGCAGTTTATGGAGTCACAAATGTCTTTCAGCGTATCGTAGCGACTGTGTAAATGTCTCTTTCCTTCATCTCTATTTTTTTCCTTCCCAAGATTTCTAGGCGTCCAAGAAAAAATGTCCTCGATATTTTATTCTCCTCACGCTTATTTTTGCTGATCCCCAAAATCTATTGAAAAAAAATTCTTTCCAATTTGAAGCTTACGTGGCTTATAACCTTAAAAATACACAGTTAAGACGCACTGGAATGGAATGAAGCAGACATCTGGTGTGGAGTGGATACAGCTAGATAGTGGCAAATTCTATCTGCAGGTTATCGGGTTAGAACCGAGAATACAGGAAGATTCACTGATATTTGAGGGATCATTAGACGTTGTTTAATAGTAACTGACAGGGCATACATTGAAGTGACGTAAGCGTACTAGATGTATTCTAGTTATAAGGAACAATCTACATAAGACTAGATTTTCAAGGAAAGAACCACACGCTCTTTATTATTTTTGCTCTAATTCAAAAATTTGTCGTGTGTTCAGTTCCTGAAATAGAATCACTCAATAATGATAAAGATCTACATCGATTAATTACAATAAAAAAGCTTTTCTAAATATTCAAGGGGAATCTCGCTATAGAAGTTAGTGGGTAATAATCATTCGAGTGGTTTTCAACAGCCATTAAAACCCATCGTATGTCGTTTCGCATGTGTAGAAAGCTTCGATATATCCCCTTGTCGTGAAATATATGGAGCGTAAGCCATAACGGATGTCTCCTTTTACAAAGACAAATATCGATTTCTCTTCTATATACAATTTTATATAAGAGTTGGCGGAATATTAAGATGCCTAAAATGTATCAGAAACATAAGTCTTATATATTTTTTTATTGGTGCCACGTTCTGTACAACGACGGATATTGCGTGCCCGAAGCGTATTTGACTGCAAAAATAAACTACTTTGTATTGGGAGCACATTGAAATACCAGACTGTATTGGAAGTTATGAAAAAAGCTGGAAGATCCACTAAAAAACGGTAGAGATATCCACGTCGGAGACTCTTACTGGAAAGTCAATTCCCCGAAAGTGAACGAATATTATAGAGAGGTTAATCTTCTCAATGGTCACAACAGAGCTTCAATCGCTAGGTACATTTGTAGTAAATGAAGGTTGAAATGGGCTATCAACGCCTTTCAAGGCACCAGGAACCGGTGAGGTTATTTTACCATTGCTCCCGCAAGGACAACACGGAATTCTACTACATTTGACTATATTGAGATAGGACAGCTTAAAATTGGGTCACATACCAGAAACGTGGGGGCAGGCAATAGTCACATGCCCTTCAAATGCTGGAAAATGGGACAAAATAAACTCAAAATAAGCCCAGCTTCGTTTATGCTCAAAATTAGATAGGAAATACTTCACTATTATGGAAGAGTGGGTAGATATACAGAAAATGCACTGGTATAGCTGTCAAATAACCAAGAAACAGTGGTATGCGCCCTCTTAGACATAGACATAGGTTTTCACAGTACTGCACATGGAACAGAAGAAGTGTGGACTGCTTAACAATGGAGTAGCATCCCCGTTCCCGTAGAGCAATTATTTGCTTGGAGTAATAGGACTAGCCGATTAACGACAACTGACAACCTCTCCAGAATTCAAAGAAAGACCTGTTTATGCAATAAAGGAAGAAATGAAAATAAGCTTAACGGTGGCTATCGAAGTTGTTTTAAACTTCAAGCCACTACTACAGGTGATGGTAAGACATAATACCTTTTTTTTAGGAATCGGAGAGCCTGGAGCATGCCACAGGATGGTTTGAGAAAGAGTGTAGTCTTTCAAAAAAAACTCAACACATAACAAGAAGGAATGAGTTGCCGTGACCAGATTTGGAAAAAATGCCATCCAATGGTATACAGATGGATTTGAAGCAGTCGGATGGTCTGGAACATGAGTGTGTGGACCAAAAATTGAACACAAAGCTTTCGGAAAAACCTCTTTCAATAAATACTACACATGGAGGTTTCCACTGACAAAAATGGTTTGATAATTGTCTTAAAAATGTTTCGAATTGTGGAGCCGTAATGGGCTTATTCTGTACAAAAATGTTAGCGGTAATAGCGCTGTAAATCTTCAAGGTCGAGAGATGTTACGAAAAAGCTATTCTGTACGCTTTTGATGTAACTCACATCGATGTATAATAACATTTTCGCTTTTAAAATAACGCCGACCCAAATTTTTGACGTTAGGAGTCTTTTGACACTGTTTGTTATAAGTTGAATTGTAAATTTCCAAGAAATGAGTCAAAATGAACATCAATATAATCCCATTTTTGGGACGGTGTGTATTAGCAATATTGAAACAAAAAAATTAGTCAAACTTTAAGGTATCAATTGAAATAATTTTTAAGGAATTATATGCGTATAGAAAGAAAAATATTACGTGACTCACAAAATCTGTTTGATATACCGAAAGACCTTTTCATTGCCTATTGCAGGCTAAATGAAGAAATTAATTTGATACTTAAAGCCACATGCAAAAAATCCAGGAAATAAAAATGATAAATGAATAAGCCCACTAATAACGTATCTACATATAATATAACGATAACCTAAAAATTCATCTTCCTTCTGGTTCCTTGACCTCTTGCTTTACATCATCCGACCAATGACTTAAAAATTAGGCAAATTCTACTACTCAAAATAATATGAGTGAAGTTAGCTGCGATATTGCGCTGTCAATAATTTTTTTACATCGGGTTGTTCAGAATACGATTTTCTTAAGCCACGACCTTCAAAACATACATTGGCGAAATCTACAGCATTTGTCTCCATAATATTTGATTCGCCCTCCTATATTTGGGTTCACATGGGAGTTTACTTGATACATCACATCTACTATTTTTTCGAAGTAATAAAATAGCATGCCTATCATGAAAATTTGGACAGAGCTATATATCTAGGAATATCAAACACCTTGATAAAACTAGCACTAAATAATATTTACGACAAAAAAAATTTAAGCTTGGTACAAACAAGCTAAAACCTCACCTCAAACACGATACACAGTATCAAAAATTATGTTCACCAACAACCAAAGAAGATACCGCGAATAGGGATAGATAGGCATCTGCATAAGTATTGACTATTGACCACTGAGTTACTTTTTTTGAGAATCATCCCAATGCCGGATTATTGTAAACCATTTTGAATGTCTGTCATATTATGTTTAAGGTGGCACATTCACCTTCCGGGTATTGTTCGCTTCCATTCTCCTCCCAGTTTCTCACAGTAAGATAAGATGTGGGTGTCGTTCTCCATGCCACAAAATCTGCAACTAAGCCCCATTTTGTCAGGTGATCTTTGAAGGGGAACTGAACCGTTAGATAATTTTAGTCAATTCCTACCGATATTTGGTAGTCCTTCGGTCCGTTTAACACATATATTCCCTATGAGGGCTATATTTTGTACCTACTCGGAGTGTCCCACCACTGCAGTCTGTTGACTTTGTACCCATTTTTGTATTTGTACTTTATTGTTTCGGACTATCATGCTGTGAAAAATGAAGACGGTTTTGAACATTCGCTATAGAATAGAGTTCTGCACGTGGCGTGTGATACACTCGTGTATTTCAAGTCACAAAGAAGCTATGACTAACTTTAGGAAGCTTTCAGGAGATTACACTGTAGAATAAAAACATGTTTATCTTCATAATTCTACCTACATATTTGAATTTCATTTTTTTGAAATTTTCAACCAACTTGTATATGTATACCCTGTATATCAATTTATAACGCAATGCCTCCAAAATACTTCCAGCAAGGATTATCCCAACGTACAGACCCTCAGATATTCAATTTAAGGAGGAAACCGGGATTCGAATTATACATGTTTGATGACCTTCGTTGTCAGATATTTGCCTCGCTTCCTGTTCAAATACAGTTGAAATTTAATGGAAATTTGAATCAAAGAAGACATGTTAATTGTACCGGGGATGAACATTAATTAAATTTCACAGTCAACAAATTCAATTCAACGTTATAAATTTAGTGGTTATCCTCCATGAAAGGTGGAAATAACAATTTAATTGAAGAAATGAAAAGTTGGGATGGAAAGTTTTCCCTTGGGAACTGAATAATTTCAAAAGATATGCCATTTTCCTGAGGAACGTTTTAGAGAAGTGGACGTTCCGTGGAGAGGGTGTATGCTATTATGCGGTGTTGGATATATAATTCAATTTATAGTCCCCACTGCTGCTCCTCTATAAGATTCTGCACATGAAAGATAAATATTTGCCGAATCTGTAAACCGTTTCTTGTCAACACAAACAACTCATCCACACTACACCTCGTAAATAAAGTTATCAAAAAAAACTTGAGAGGTGTCAAGGGACACCCGGATGGAGCGAAGTTCCTTTCGATTAATTAGTGAAGGAATTGTACATATACATACACAAACCGAAACATTTATATATATACATATATATATATATATATATATATTCCATATGGCTAAATGTACGACAAAAATATACTTGAGAAATAGGTGCGGAAATGTACGACTTACCG
Organism: Galerucella calmariensis; assembly: GCA_910591675.1. NCBI lineage: Eukaryota > Metazoa > Arthropoda > Insecta > Coleoptera > Chrysomelidae > Galerucella > Galerucella calmariensis. The sequence continues at coordinate 14,424 of CAJUYG010003367.1, forward strand.
ACCAAATAATATTTTATTGCGCATATAGTTCACCTACTCCGCCACAGATGGCAGAGAAAGCTTCTAAATTATATTATTTATAGAATTTTTAGGCCACATAAGGATACTTGTTTTACAATGCATTCAAAGATACAAGATACTGAAAAATATAGCCAAAATACATTTGTAGTATACTTTGGGTTAGATATGTAATATATTAGTATATATATTTTAGAAATTCGCAATTACTGTACACCTATTACTTTTTTGCATACCATGTAAGAAATTGATATGACCGATGGTTCCAAAACAAACCATGGCTTGGGGCTGGAATAAGTGGACCTAGGAAGAAAATGTTCTTTAGCCTTGGTCGATACACACGTCTGTGTTTCAAGCAGAGACGATTGCCGCTATAGCCTGCATTGATGAAAATCTCAGAAGAAGGTAATACCGGACAAAAAATTAAATACCTATTCACTGACAGCCAGACTCTGCTTAAAGCTATCAGTGATCCAACAACTAGGTCTAAACTGGTAAAAAGCTGTAAAGAATCCCTTAACAAGAGGCAACAAAGTGTCTCTAATATAGGTGCCGGAACACCAACTCAAATGGAGGCTGACAACAATTCCAACATTTTATTCCAATAGAGATGTTGATTTTCGTTACTTATGAGCATTCGGTACGAATCGTTACTTTGGTATGAAGTAATCATTTGAAATATTACTTTGATTATTCTGATTATTGCTATTGAAAAGTATACGAAATACCTACACGCTCAATTTATTATGAGATTAAGGGCTCGTTTCAGGTAGGTATTAGGCAAGGCACTCAGGTCAGGGTCCCGCAGGACTGAGAAAAATATTGATTATTAAAAAATATTGTTATCTTCCACAATATAATTATAGGTTATTATAGATTATTTACATTTACCTCTATAATATAAAAAACGATTGCATTGCTCAACATATTTTTTTATTGGGTAGATAGGTACCTACCTATATGTGTAGTTTTTGAACACTTAGGCTAAAACAACAATTTTTTAATATTTCATCGAAATAACATGTAGGTCGTAGGTAATAAAAATGTAACAAAATAAACAAAAAATAAATAAGTATAAGTTAATCGCTCGGTTAATCGAAGTAATCACTAAGCTGTTGGGTGAGTCTTCGTTACTTCGGGTATCATCGAGTAACGAGTAGGTACTCGTGTATCGTATCGTTACTTTTTCAACACCTTTATATTCCAACAAGCACCGGCAAATCTGTTTCTAGAACTTATTATTGTGTTATTTTAAATTATTTTTAGGATAACTTTGTTTAGTTTTTTTCAATGATACATATAGGTACCTTACCTTAATGTATTTTTGCGACGTTGTTATTATAGCCTCACATGTTTCCAAAATAATAACACTAATAGGTACCTAGTTTGTGGTGCTATTGCAGTGCTAAATTTTAAGTCTTCAAAAAACTTCGCTCTGTAGTGGAAAATCGCAGGGTTGTTATTAACAGCTCTGTAGGTGAAATAGCATTTGCCATCAATGTATTTTGTTTTAAAATTAATGGTGATATAATTTCCAATACTTCAATGAATGAGCCATTATTCATGCGTAAATAATTTTGGTAATCTTTTGGTTCACTCAACTTTAAATCTCATCAATCTTTAGACCAACAAACAGACGTTTGGGTTCTTTTACAGAATAAAAATATATAAAACAATTCACTTTTCGTTTCTTAGATAGGTACTAGGTATTAAGACATTTTAATCCGATTGCTTTCGATGCTATCTGATTTCGAAATAATGGGGATTGCACAAAAATGTTGGAGCGTTTGAGTGAAAAAATATTGACTGAGTAATACAATATTGCCCAAAATAATATTGTGCAAAATATCTAATTGAGCTTTAACCTTCAACATTATAAGGACTACAATCAATTTTCTGAAATTTTGATTACTTATAAGTATACTGTTAATTGGTAGGTATATCTAATAAAGTTATTATTTGTTATTTTCAAAAAATTAAACCACCCTGCTTTGAGTTCCCAAAAGTAACAATTAAATATCGAGAAAAATATTGAATGTACCTACCACAGAGGATCATACGGAAGATATGTATAAGTACCTACCTACCTAATAAAGATCCATAAAGTATTGAAGTAATACACTAATTCAAACAACCACAGAAATGAAAAAATTAATTTTATATAATAAAAAAATTTTGTGAAATATCTATCACATAAAGGTAAAGGAAAATTTCAGAATTTAAAATAGGTGCAATTCTGTAAAAAAATGTTGAATTTTAACATATGGTTAAAAATTAGACAATCTTCTAACTCCATTTTACTATTCTGTACGCATAATAATCTTTAAAATATGAACGGAGAACTCTTAATTGGACACCAAATCTGTTAAAATTCAAATCCTAATATTGACTATATATAGATAAAAACATTTTTAATATCGTAAAAAACTTCGTCAAATATAACGGCTTGCCGTTAATCCACTTATAGAATTGACCCTAATAATATCAGTAAACTGCGCCTCGGCTCTTCAAACCAGTTTCAAATCGGAACCTATGGCTATATAATTATTCCTATATGAACAACGTACGATAATTGTGTTAGATATATATCTTTGTGAAAACCACTGTTCAAGATTCGGAAGTTTTTAATGCTCTATTAGTATTGAAACTGTCGTATAATACCTACATACCTAAAACAGGATTTCTAGGAACTTAATATATTATTATGTACCTAGCTTCTTCACGGAAATAAAAACTTTGTTACTGTTAACTAAAAGTGGTATCATTGCGGCTTATTGGTGTTACGATTACAGACTTAGCCGAATTTATTATTGCCTTTTTTGTTTACGATTTCGGTTGTAATTTTAGGAAAATGAAATAATGAGAATTCATTGCTTTTATAGGTATATGTATACCTACCTATGTTTGTATACCTACATTTAAAAAGTCTGAGTTATTTTCAGTTATTAAGTATTATAATTTGTAGGTGGATATACCTACCTACCTACCTAGGATTTGTTTTATAAAAATAATCAAAGCTTGAAAATTGTAATTACAAAATGTTTTGTAAGATATACCTATTTGGATCCACCCTATATGCAAGGTCCGTCAGAGGAATCTCAAACGAGCGTTACGTGCGAGATAACAATAACAACATAGGAATGTTTAAATATATAGAAACAAACACAATCTGAGTATCAAGAAAAGGGAAGTACAACGAGGGTTGAAGGGGTCAGGTAGTTTAGTTATCAACAAGACGTGAAATACCTAGAAAGGATCTGAATAATATAAATATACGAGATTGCTAGTTTTGGAGAGAGCGAATAAAATATAGTTTTCGAGTATAAGAGATTATTAATTATTTCTTACAGTTTCGACAGTTGCATTATTTTATTCTTTTATTTCGTTTTATTTCTAAGTTGGCTAATTTTGAGTAACATAATATTCGAGAAAGTTCAAATCAGCTAATTATTTAACATTAATCCGAATGTCTCAGAAATATATATAGGTAACAAGAAAATCACAGGCAGAATATCTAGAATTTGTTTTTACACAGATTATTCAAACATCCCGTATGTTTGTATGTTTTCGAGAAATGAAACCAAGTAAAATAGAAATTTTAAACCATATAGACAGTAAAATGATCTGTACAATAAATACCCTTGCACGTGCAGGTAGAGCAAAGATAAAAAAATGCTAGCAAAAAATGTAAACATATCGATCGTTGCTGTCGCTGCCAGCGGCACCATGTTATCTTTGGCGGCACCTTCCTTTACCGGCGTATTTGTTTTTGACTAAAATACAGTGTGGAACAGCCAAATGAAATAAATTCGATAACGAATAACTGAGGGCGTGTTGGGAAAAACGCTTGGACACGTCGATTTGTATTTTTAAATGCAGATTTTTGCAAAAAAAGTTATATAGGGTGTGTCATGTCATAGTGACCAATACCAACTTTCTTATTTTAAACGCAACCACCTGTATATGATTTATTTTTTGGATTCTCCAGAAAATTCTAGACATAATTCATGTATAACCTGATCATTTATTTTTTGACTCAAAACGATACATTGTTTTATTCAGGTCAATTATTAAGAGGTAGTTAATAAAAAAACAACTCAATTTTTCAAAGTTATTTCTCCAGAAAAAGTTAGTGAGCTTAAAAGTAAAGAATTTTTAAACATACCTAAATTGTTTATAGTTATGTTTATATTCATCAGTGGATCAAATTTGCTTTAATACACCTACCTAGCTGGTGATGATTAAGTAAGAATGAAACTTTGGCATGTTTTTTTAATTTCACCTTAGCTATCAACATCGCCTATAGAAGTGAAATTTGTAACTTAGTTTTCTCAGATGTCCACAATTTGTTCTCATAGGAAATAAATATATATAAATAATCATTTTTAGCAGGCAAACATAAAATATAAACAATTAAAATAGAAAAGTTTTAAGGGTGAAGAGTGATAGTGTGAAAGTGTTTGAATCCTTCTACCCATCGAATTAAGGAAAATTCGTCAAAAACTTCTGTTTTTTTATTACAGTCAATAGAGTCGTTTTCAATTAATACATCCAGATATTTTTGAACGTTTTCCTATGCGGGGATCTTTTTTACATCTGCTTAATGAAATATATCCGTTTTTTTGGTAAGAAAGCAAGTCCACTGCTCCGGATATTCAAGGAATCGTGCTGGCCATTCTATCGATCCGCTCCTTCCTATCACCGAATAATAATCAATTTGATTATTATTCGGTGTCCCTATCCACCGATTTGGAAAAATTCAGTTCAGGTACTGCCGGACATTGATTTGGTACTGGAACTGGGGCGGCGCTCCATCTTGCTGAAACCATATTATATTGGCAGGAACTTGAGGGTTTGCTGGATCTGGATATAAGTTTGTCAAAGTTGGCACGACATTATTTTGGAGCAGTTCTAAATATTTATCTCCATTCAAGTTGCCATCAATGAAAAAGGGACCTACGATATGGTTTCCAACTATTCCTGCCCAAACAATAAGTTTTTCAGGATATTGCGTGTGTTGTTCTCTCATCCAGTGAGGATTCTCATTAGACCAATAGCGGCAATTTTAACGATTTATATGACCGTGAAATGTACATTTCCGAATGTGTGTAATAATAGTGAATTTATTTTTTTAATTTTAATTTATGTAATACCTAAATCTGAAAGCACTTGATATTTCCGAAACAATTGAAGATAGGTATATGACATTGTACATGAATTATGTTTAGAATTTTCTGAAAAATTCAAAAAATAAATAATATACAGGGGGTTGCATTTAAAATAAGAAATTTGGTATTGGCCACTGTCACACACCCTATATGATTAAAAAAAAAATGAGCATTTAAAAATACAAATCGACGTGTACAAGCGTTTTTCCCAACACGCCCTTACCCTCAGCTATTCGTTATCTAATTTATTCCATTTGGCTGTTCCACACTGTATACTCGTATATTGTATATCCTAATAATGTAATAAAGTTATACCACCGAATATACCTATTCGGGGGTTATATACCTATAACACGAATGCAACCTAACTTGAACACAATGTTTTTGACATTTAGTTGCCAGTGATATCAATTTCTTCCATTTAAAAAAATTTTTTTCGATATGTTTTTACTCTGCCATTCCAAAAAGATGTATAATTTATTTTATGGAACAATACAAGGTTTTAGTATATAAAAAAATGTTTCATGAATTTTGTTTATCATGTATAAACTTACGCGCGTTCCAGGTTTTTTGAATGTTCATTATGTTGCGTCGTACGTTTATACGTTGCAGGCTTTTTTTGTTTTTATTATGTTACGTCGGTCGTTTCAATATTTCAGTCCTAGGTATGTAGGTAGGTATTTATACTTTACAGACCAGCTGTTGCATACAACTTTTGTCGATTACGGTCAGTAGACTTGTAAACTTTTTTGATATCAATAACCATTAAAACAAAATTCACAGCTTCTATTATCGTATAAGAGTATCGGTGTCTTATACGATATTTTTGTTATTGACACATGAAAATAACATATTTTAAAATGTGTTCTTACTTATTTTTGAACAAAATACAAAAATACCTAAATACTTAGAAGAAATAAACTTAAATATAGCTAGAATATTTCGGTAGACGGCAGACGACATAACACCGACTTATAACAAAAAATCTTCCCCATGTTTACAGTCGTGAAAAAAGTTTTATCTTTAATCCCATTGATGGTAAACGCCGACCATTGGCGTGCGTACCTATATTTATTTACCTTTATTAATGTGTAAAATACATACTACAATGATTTTCTTTTTCTTTTGTTAAATTATACCTGAGTGTCATTTGAATAACGTGAACTCTCTTCAATCTGTATCTTCCTTTAAGCATCAAAACATAACATTGTACATTATGTTACCCATCTTTTCAACGACCTGTTCTGGAGTAAACTTGGATTTATTCCCTTGAAATGTTTTAACAGACATTATCCCTTCTCCCTTGGAAAATACCTTCTTTGAACTATGTTGATTTGAGTGCTTTTACTGTTTGAAGGCATCGAAAGATCTAAAATGATACGCATTTTTCTTCCTAAAAGGTGTGCTGCCGGAGATTTGGCATCCGGGAAGAAGAATTTGGAGTTGATTGATATGGTCTTTCGTAAAATACTTGTTCAGGAAATAACTCCTTTGCTTTTTATCGAATCTTACATTTCTTTTTTCATATTAAAGCTCTTTCCGCCCTATATCCATGTATGAAATTATAATATGTTGAAAAAAGTTGTTCAATGTGACTTATTCTATTTTACAACTAAGGTCATTTTTAATAATCGCACCCATTGTTACAAAATAACTTTTTCCATAAAAATAATTAGGTGGGTATGTGTTGAGATACTTAATGATGGAAGGTAGGTACAGATAAAAAATTTTACGTATCGATGAACTTCGCTCAAGCTAGTGTAGATCCTATAATAATTTGTTAATACGAATGATTAAACGAAAGGCATGAACATGGCAGTGATAATAGCTCGTTTTAAAATTGTCTATTTGCATAAACAATGGTTTTTTGGTAATAAACAATGGTTTTTTGGTAATAATTAAGGTTTTTTTTCGTACAAACAAGCTTAGTTTTGTAGGTCTTATAATGACGAATAAAAAAAATATTGAACTTTTTTTTTGTAAAATCCGAGGGAAAAAATATAAGTGAAAAACGTAAAATATCGTTAAAACTACAGTTCATATCGTCTTGTACCTCGTTAATAAGTAGATACTACCTGTACACTAAAAATCTACCATACGAAATGGTCATTTTCGGTCTATATATTTCCTGGCCTATAGTTTTTCTGGTACCTATACGAAAAATAACGTCACAGGTCCTCGAAAAACTGATCAACGATCAACGTGGAACATCAAACTCCCAACAGAGAAAACATAGCTTGGTAAATTTTATACAAGATCAATTGCTGAAGAGACGTCCCTTTTGCAATTGATTTTGTATAAAATTTACCAAGCTATGTTTTCTCTG
>CAJUYG010003368.1:318-21932 GCA_910591675.1 Galerucella calmariensis
ATACTTTAGCGTGAAATCGGCTCTGACTCAAATTTTGTGGACAATAAATATAGTTCGAATCCGGCTCAAACGACCACAAAAAGGTGAGAAGCATTCTGCTTTTCTGCTCAGATGTATACGGTCGCTGACCTAGGTCAGAAATATCAACCTCTCTAGGATTGTATTTATGTATGTATGTGTGTGTCTGGGTGACATTCACTGAGACCTCAAAGATATATTGTGCCCCCTTACTTCTACTCAGTTTCTGAGGAGAGTCTCAGAAACTAGTAGTTCCTTTAGTCCTATTTCCCGGAGGAATTCTAGGATGTCTACAGGCTTCAACTTAGGCAAATGTTCCTCTTCTATCCAGTAATCTCCCAGGTGCTGTGCTCTAGGATTCTGGAGTACTGTGCAGTTGGAAAGTATGTGGATGGAGGTTTCTTCTTCCATTCCACAAAATCTGCATTCTTCTTCCTCCACTATTTTGAGCTTTTTCAGGTGCCCATTCAGGCGACAATGTCCTGTTAGGATCCCTGTTAAAACTCTTGGCGCAGTTTTACTTTGACTTATGCATTCTTTTGATCTCAACAGGTTGTAGTCACCCAGAAGAGTCTTTGATTGTATAAGCCCTACTAGATCTTTCCAATGGTCAGATCTTCTCTTTTTCTCGGCTTTACTTATTTCTTCCAATATTACATTGGGGCTGATTCCCCAAAATGGTTCAGGCCCCTAGAAAGGTATTTCAGTCCCCCTCTTTGCTAGTTCATCTGCTATTTCATTTCCTTCTATTCCAGTGTGTCCTGGAATCCATAGTAAGGTGACTATGTTGTTCTCGCCTAGTTCATTGAGTTTGTCTAGGCATTCCCACACCATTTTGGAACTGATTACACAAGAGCTCAGTGCCTTAATGGCTGCTTGACTATCCGACATTATGATAATCCTTTGTCTTCTGTATCCTTTATCAATATTGAACTGGGCGCACTTTCTTATGGCGTGGATTTCCGCTTGAAAGATACTTGGGGTTTTTCCCAAGCTTTCGGAGTGTTTGGTTCCTGACCCGAACACTCCTCCAGTTCCTTCTATTGCTTTTGAGCCGTCTGTGTACCATTGAATGGCATTCTCTTCAAGTCTTCTTGTTGCTCATTTCCGTAACGAATTTCTTTGAAAAGTTATACTTTTTCATCATACCGTCTTGTGGCATGTCCCAGGTTGTCTGATTTCTAAGAAGTGAGGAGGTGGTTTTTTTTTTAATGATTCCCTCTCTACTTAGTCTGTATCTTGTTCTTTCTGCAACACTTTCCACCACCCTATAACCTCTCTAGGATTCCACGCAGTTGTATTTCAGGCGAAAATGTACGCAATTGATGTTTGTCTGGAGAACCAATCTCACACACAGATTAATGAACATATCCTTTGACAGCCAAGCGGCTTTGAAAGCACCTAGCTCTTGCAAAAAAAACACTATATACCTCGACATAGTCCATCGAAAAATGTGTCCGATTGAATTATAGACTATAGCAGGTATGAACTACATTGTCTAACAAAGCACAGCTAAATTTGTTCAGTGGAATATAAATGAGTGCCTAATAGACCCACTAATCATAAACCTAACCTAGTTCGGCCCTACTTAAAAACGATTAGGTTCTCCTTCTTCGTAGTCTATGTTGATATTACACCCTATTGTTTGATACATACCGCATTTTAGCATAAAATTGGCTCCAATTTAAACTTTATGGAAACTAAAGCTAGTTCAAATCCGCCTCGAAAGACCAAAAAAAGTGTGAGAAGCATCCTACTCCCAAACTAACGGTTAATTGTATGCAATTTTTTAAATGTTAAATTGTGTTTTCCAGCTTAGAGATAATCTTCTCGTCAACAAAACTGCTACAAATCATGATACATACATTAAAACTATTACAAACGTTAACCCTAATCTACTACTTAAAAAATTTGATTATAGTTATTGTTCAGATTACGCGCAAGCGCGACCTATCGATTGGGGGAAATAACACCATTCAAAATAGGATGCTGAGGTAGGTACCTTTCGTAGCGACAATGTGTCTCACGCCTTTTTTTAGTGTCCTACTTTACCTGATGATTTTATTTAGCAAATACAAGGTTTGCTATGTGTCAAAATAGCAAATAAAATAAACGACATACCCAAAACCCGGATATACGTCACAAACGATGAAGCACACCAAGAAGGCTATTATAACCTATAACTAGCCATTCAGGAATATATATATACTTTTTTTATACCCACTATGTAACTAATAAGTCGTTTAAATATCAAAACCTAAAAAGTTTTGCCTGTAAACATTAGGAAATCAGGTTTCACCTACAATTGTTGAAGTTATCCGATAATTGAAATATAAATCGACGTAAGCGTTGTTGTAGACATTCCCTTAATTCAAATTTAAATCGACCAGCGACCTCGCCATTGCCACAGATGTAGTTCAGAAACTGAGATTGGAATTTAAATTAAACACCATTATGTTGAAAAAGTGGCTTGATTTTGAGAATAACGATTATAGCTTGTGGTTATGCTCGATATATACGAAACCATTGTTTCGTTCGCGTCGTGTATTCAACGGAAATATGAAATATTTCTCCGATTTAATGTCTAAATGTTTTCGAATATATAAGAGATACTTTAAGAGAGAGAGAGAGAAAAAAAATTAACGAAAAAACTCGGAATGGTTCACCTGAACTCATTTAAAATAAATAACGTTAATAAATATTTGCGGTTTTCAGATCTAACCAGATAATAGGTAGCGCTCTTTTTCGGTTTACTTTTATTGACATTTTGGTTATCAAAGAAATACTTGTAATTTTTTTATATCCGTTATCAATTAAATATATCAAGTAGTGGCAAAATGGAATTTAGAAATTTCTTTTTCAAGATAAACACAGATAAACCTGATCCTGGTTCCATTACTAAGTATCATCAGCTTTCCCTATATTCGCAACCTCTTTAAGTTCAAGACATATTTCTTGCTACTTTTTTTCCAGTCATCTCCATCACTTCCTTCCAGTGTCAATAGTACATTGTTCACCAAGTACCCGAGTACAGAGTCCAGGAATTTGGCTTTTGAAATTCGTAATAAAATTACTTTTAATAACCACCAATAACATTCTAACATTTAGCTGAACAACCAGTGTATCTGAAATAAATACAAAAGCAGGACGGCTAGAGTTCATATAATAACCTTTTTGGTGTGCGTCATCGAATGTTAATGTCCTTCTAACACATTACGTTGGAAAAAAAGGCAGGTATGTGATTAATCCTATTCAAAATATCACAATATTGAACCCTTTAAATGTATTACAAACAATAATCCTAATCTTTGACTTGATAAATTTGATTAGTGGTTGTTTAGATTAAGCGCAAGCGCGACTTAAGAATCGGGAGAAATTAACTCTTTCAAAATAGGATGCAGAAGTACCTTTCATAGCGGCAATGTGTCTTACGTCTTTCTCTAATGTACCGGGTGGCCAACTAAGAATAGTCGTCGCCCATATCTCAGGAGTGGATTATAGCACAGATTCGGGAAAAAATGTTTATAACAATAGTGACCTCAGAAAACGCCTTTAAATTATTTTCAGCATTGTAGGTCTACCGCTACAAGTATAAGCCTATCTCTTCAAATAAGAGGTGTTACGAAAAAACGCCTGTAATTCCGGCTCTGCTCAACCGATTTTAATAAGCTTGATGTTGTTTGAAACAGCTTTTGTTGAACAATCGAAAATTTGTGGATATGAAGCAATCTTATTAATAACATAAATGCTAGAGGGCGCTGTTTTATTTTTTTTGAATATTGTGTTTTCTAGTAACAATTTTAAATGGAAGCATACAAATTGAAGTAGGTCTTTGAAAAGTAGACTGAATTAGTAATGAAACACTACAAACCGCAAGGCGATATCTTTTCTCTATCCAGAGATATCGTAAGAAATAGGTAAATGGCTGGAATTGTTCTTCCAACATCTAGAAGACTGGTTCGTGTTAACAGAAATTATTAAATTTAGCCTGAATTTAAACGGTTATCATACTAATGTTATTGTTATCACTAGATTACCTAAATGTAATGCTGTCGCTACTAACAATGAGAACGAATTTTGAAATATTGTGATAAATCGAGCAATTAAAACCTTTAATAAATAACTAGGTACGTTATTAGTGCTGCCCTAGATGTTGTCCATCATTTTCAATGCATGAAATCAATCGCTGACGGGTAGAGAAAACAGCAGCTTCAATTTCTGCCCTTGAAATACTTCGTATTGTCTATCCTTTCAACCATGCCAGCTCTTGTTGCGGGCTTATCGGCATAAATGAAATTTTTTTACTCGCCCCCACAAATGAAAATATAATCGAGTTAGGTCTGGAGACCTCGGTGGCCAAATAGATGAACAAATATCGGTGTTTTTATTGATGATTTTATTTATTAAATTCAAGGCTACCTATATATCAAAATAGCATATAAAATAAACAACATGCCCAAAACTGGGATATACGTCACAAATCATGACGCACACCAAGAAGGCTATTGAATGTAGGTACTATAACCTCAAATATTTATATTCTGAAGAAAAATTTTCCCATTCAATATACATAGTATGGCTCATCCATATATCCGTCTACTTATAGCGAAAGCAGAAAATTTTATGAGTGAAGATGTTGAAGAAGAGCGATCATTTCTGCTAAATTATGGTTCCACATGGTGTCCCTCCATTATTAGGTAGTTCTACGTACATAATGATTTCATAGACTATTTTCTCATTGATAGCTCTTCAAAATAGCTAGATTCTTGACATTTTCCTCATGACACCTTTTGTCATAATTGGTATAATACATCAATATCAACTATAATATACCAAGAAAATTGATAATTTGCCATTATTTTGTCCTAGATATTTAAAGCGTGCTGCTTGGTAACACGACACCGAAGGCGGAGGGTTGTTACCTCAAAGCGACATGCTTGAGGAAATTTATGGCAAAATTTATTAAAATTTATCAATGTTCGAGGTAAGATAATTTTTTATGCACATAAATTTTAGAAATAGTTAAAAGATTATTATTTATTAATGACACAATTATAAAATGAACAATTATTAAAAGGTGTTTAATTATGCTGGAGACCGGTAATACCCTTAACGTTCGAAATGCTTATACCATTTTTTGCGCGATCGTATTGAAATATTCGAATTTCGAATGAAATAATTTAAATTTCTTCGAAATGAACGAAATGTCAAAAGTGGCATTTACACTTCTCGATCAGTTTAAAATATAATTTGCATTTTGGTGAAATTGTTTTCATGCTATTCATTACTTTTTATATTGTTCTGTTCGATTCTGTTCATTAAAAATATCAATCTTCTTATTTTTTTCGTTTCTTTTGTGTAATGAATGCAGTAATATATTATTTAGGACCACTTAAATGTATGTAGGGCTAGGACGTAGTTTACTTACCGACGTCTGAACGGTAAGTAAATTACTTACCGACGTGTTAGACTTAGAAACCAGTAAACACAACCTACCGACCTGACAACCGATGCTGTAAATAAACAAAAAAGATCGATCGCGCAAAAAATGTATTTATTGCATACCGTTTTAACAGTAGATTCTTTAAATCCAGATCCATCCTTTTTTCTCATTTTTCCATTTAATTCCATTTAATTTATATCTAATTATTAAATTTACATAAATCCAAAAAGAGTTTACATTGTATTTTTCAGTATTTCTGGTACTCTGAGGATTATTATCCTCTATTAATTGGCCGATTAAAATATCATTTTTGTTTCCAAATCTTAAAACCGACATTTTTTATAATTTTCAAATTGACAAGTTTACTTATTCACAGAAGATATTATTAAATTATCTTGGAAACGATTAGACATAAATGATAATTACCCATGGGGTTCTCATCAGTGTAATTGATTTCTAATTGGCTATTTTTGACTAAAAATACATAGTTTTAATAGGTTCAAATGTCACCTAAATTTCCAATTTTTGTCTGTCTTTCACTCAGTATTTACTAGTGTATTACTATCCTTCTCTATTGCATGAACTCTCTTTCCTTTCCGCGAAAAGGAATAATTATCATTATAACACATAAAAAAATACATCGATGATGCTTATACCGATTACAATTATTATTACTCGATAAAAGCGACCTCTACACGCTGATTATTAATACTCTTAAATGACTTTCCAAAGTACAATACCTCTAAAAGAACTACATTAAAGTTTTAATGCGATGATTCTACCTGCAGTACATAATGATATCAATAAAAAACGTGAATTTTTAATTGAAATTTTCGATCACAGCCGCGGTAATCGCCGTTCGGGCAATTTAAGAAAATTAAACCCACAGAACACAAAGAAACGGACTTTTTTTTCTCTCTCTATCTTGCTTGACTTTGATGATAGAACGTGTTTAATACATTGAATAATTAAAATAACTATACATATAAACGTACTTCTATCAGCGGCGGAGGAATAATATTTTTAGTAAAGGATATTGAATTCTGACTTGACCATGGTACAGTTCAGTCTTTTTTTCGATAAGGAAAACATGCTTTCTCGCCAAAACTAGACAGCTTGTGATGCGTAGACCCAAGCTTATACTTGTTTTTCACATGAAACTCGATGGTGAAAACGGCATTCATTCGAAATGATGAAGCCTACACGTGTGATGGGCTACCGGTATATTAACACAGGCGTGTGGAGATATAATTGAAATTATAATTTTTAAAAAAGGAATTTCTATTAACCTCAATATGAAAAAATTACTTGAAATATAATTAAGTAAAGCTGATAAATGCTGTAACAAAATAAGTGAAATAGTGTTGACACGTGTCAACGTGCTTTTTAAGCAATAAAATTGAATTAAACATTCCAATAAGTCAATTTATACGGAACCTTCATCGCATAGACACAAGAGGATGATAGTAGAAGGTCACGAAGGATAAAAAAACATGCCGAAAGGATGATTACGACAGTGCTGTAAATTGTAGGCAGATACAGAAAGTATTTATTACCACCGTGCCCCCTGGTAATAGAATGAACCTAAGTTTTATCACCATTCAAAGTATCCTTATACAGTATGGTTCCCAAAGAATGCGCCATGAGGGTTTTTGGACAAAAATGTATTTACTCTTCAAATGCAATGGTTTGGCCCATATATATAGCAATACATTCAGTTTGAGAGACTCACAATATGAAGTCATCAATGAACAAATAAATTCAGGGAGCTCTCCACTATTGAATTGTATTTCCAAGTAACAATTGTAAATATGAGCAGATACAGTTTTCCTTGGTTTCCTATATCATTGCCTAGTTATACCGATCTTATTTTAAATGTGTGTGCTACCACCTAACATCCCTTCACGCATCTGCCCAATATATTTCTCCTCCTGCTCTATCCACAGCCACATATTTATCCTTGCCCCATGATGTCAACAGTAAAAAGAATTTGGCTTTAAACATAAAATAATTATGATAAATCCCAGTGAACTTGAGAAGTAGTTATCCTCCCAAGAAGTTATAATGGTCGAGGACTAATAACTTGCACTTCATCTGGTGCACACGCAATATATTCCAGTGTGTTCTGGAACACATAGTAGTATTAAGATGCTGCTTAATGCTAGCTTAATGAACTATACATTAAGCTTTTGCAAGCATTTTCTGCTCATTACACAAAAACTTAGTGCTTCAATGGATGCATGACTATCCGACATTACAAACATTTACAGTGTTTGTTTTCTGGCCTGTACACCTCTAACTCAGCCTATTTAAAACCATTGCTTACCATCAAATGACATTCTTTCCAAGGCCGGTAATGGTGTTGGGATCCCCCTGTATTCGATATTTAATTTTTTTTTAAGTTATACTTTTTCATCATTTCATCGTGTAGCATGTCCTAGGATTTCCGTTAACATAATTGTCAGAAAATTAACTTTGACCTGAAGATAATCTTTACACCTTCTCTAGCCTCATTTTTGATGTACACTGTTGGGACCTTTGCCAATACGCTGGGCTTTTTTTATTAAAGAACTTTTAAGTGAAGCTCTTGTGCTTTCATCTGCTTCATTATCGATATTTTATGTTCTCTCTATTATATTTGTCATCCTCTACATTATATTTTGATAGCGTCATCTAGTGACAACTTTCAGGAATTAATTTACGTTAGTCGCCACCTCTGTGTTTAAAGTTACCATACAATTGGTAATTTTTAATTTGGTATATGGCGGCAATAACCTTCACGGTCAAACCGAAGTAATGTGGATTAAAAAAACAACACAAAACTTCATCACAGTTGATTGAAGCTGTTGGATTCGTTTGTTCATCGTAAGTCCATATATAAGTAAGTCGAAGTATGCGTTGAAAATTTGATAATTCTTAATAAGCACACATCCTGTTAAGTCATTAGCGGATCGAGAGATAGATGTGGGGTGAGGTGGTTCGAACAGTTGAAGGATTTTGCTAAATATGCTATGATGATTTGTTATTAATGAAAATAAGTTATTCTTGTTTTGTATTATCAAATACTGTATGTGAAAACAGAAGATTAGAATAAATCCTTAATCGACGAAAAAAATGATATTGAAGATGGAGACAACAAAAACAAAACAATGATAGAATAAATTAAAATTTCCAAGGGACTAGGAAGGGTCAATAAATGAAAATAATTGTAATTTTGCCAAAAAAGATAGAAGGGGGTGACAATGTTCAATATACTGAAACAGGAAGGAAAATGTACAGAAGATACGACCAAACATTGTGCCTTTCTGAATATGAGAGCCCTTTTATGCAGGCGTTTTGTGTCGCTGGACAAAATTTTTCACATTAGAAATTGAACGAACGAAAATAAATGACGGGTATAATTTGAAGTTGAAGTATGATTGACACTCACTATCTGTATCTGTAGAGTAGGGAGGGTGAGTGTGTAGGCTCACAGCACTTGGGCCACATGTGACCCATTGTACATCCTCCCGAGGAATTGTCCTCCTAGGTCATTGTCCATCCTGTCCTTCTCAGGAAGGTGGACAGGTCACTAGGAGACATCTCCTTTATATCGGCAGGTGTAGGCCAAGACTCACCGAACACACACTCTCTTATTGACGATAGCTCCGGAAACTCGCATAAGACATGCCTGACAGTTTCATCTTCCTGTTCATACATCCTGCATAGAGGTGTGTCCACTAGCCCCATAGTATAGAGGTGTTTCCTTAGTTTACAGTGACCAGTCAGAAATCCTACTGTTAAACGTAGGTTTTTCCTGGTCATCGCCAAATATTTCTTCGGCGCCAGCTTCCCAGGGTGGCCCAGGGTGATCCTGGCAAGACTGCATCCTTTGATTCCATCCCATCTCTTAAGGGATTGAGCATGGGTGTAACGTTTGGCTAGTTCCGCAATTGTCGAAGTCGTTAGGCCATAGGTGACACTGGGTCCTAGAATTTTTGGTCCAGCGGCTTCC
Organism: Galerucella calmariensis; assembly: GCA_910591675.1. Classification (NCBI taxonomy): domain Eukaryota; kingdom Metazoa; phylum Arthropoda; class Insecta; order Coleoptera; family Chrysomelidae; genus Galerucella; species Galerucella calmariensis. The sequence continues at coordinate 9,774 of CAJUYG010003368.1, forward strand.
CTGGCTAAATAATCAGCAATGCGATTTCCTTTACTCCTGTCGTGCCCTTTAACCTACCTCAGGATAATATTGTTATCTGCCGAGGCGTCAGCTAAATCTTGGTGGCACTCTAGTACTAGCCTCGATATAACACGTTGTCTGTTCAAGGCTAATAGGGCTTGTCTACTATCAGTGCAGATTATTATGTTTTTGCCAGAAGTTCCTCTTCTGGTTAGTTCTTTTGTGGCAATTGAGATACCAACCAGTTCTGTTTGAACCACGCTGGTATTGTCTCCCATTTCTCACTTAATCTTTAGGCTTAGTGCTCTCGAGTAAACTCAACATCCTGAGCCTTCTTTCATTTTTGAACCATCTGTATATATGCGTATTGCATTTGCAGCTTCTGGCTCTGTGTTCTGTTTTATTTGAATTTTGTAGGGTTCAATTGCATCGTTGGCTACCTGCAGCAGAGGTAGCGCAGTGAGCGCTTCCTGCCATAGGCTTAACCTCCATTGGCCCACTCCTACTTCGGGGTTTACACCAGCCGTGCGCAATCGTACCATGGCCATTAACGCAACCTCTTTGACGTACAGGTACAGAGGGGTCAGACCAGTAATTAGTTCCATTGCTGCGGTTGGTGTTGTTCTCATGGCTCCTGTCATGTTTAAACAAGCCATTCGCTGTATTTGATATAATTTTTGGATGGCCGTTGCTTGTAGAACCTTCGGTCCCCATGCAATTGCTCCATACGTTAACATTGGTCTTATTATTGCAGTGTAGATCCAGGTGACCACACGGGGTGACATACCCCATGTGCGTCCCACTGTCCTCCGACACTGCTCATAAGCCACATATGCTCTTTTTTTTGCTCTGCTGTGTAGATGAGAGTTCCATTTTAGTTTCCTGTCTCGGGTAATACCAAGGTATTCCACCTCTTCCGAAAAGTTTGACACTCACATTATAGATTTTTTAGTTTCCGCCACAACGTTGCCATAGCGTGTTCGCTCGTTTTGGAACGGTACTGTCATTTTTCGTTGATATCAACCGGAGCTGTTGCCGTGACGGAACCGTTATCGAAACGATACTGTTATTTGATATCTATTAACAAGGGTGTGAAATTATCACTCCCATTAGAACAGCCATAACGAGATGTGATAACTGCCATCAGGTAACATTATAAAATTGGGTTTTATTATTAGATTTCCATTTTCTCATCTGAATTACATAACGCCTAAAATCTCTTAACATAGGTATATCGATTTAAAATTTGGTATGCTATGAAAATTACAAAAAAAAATACATAAAGTCACGTGATTCCATTATCATTTGTGTCACAAATTCACTTCAATAACGTTTAAAATTCGTCGTTGTCATTAACGGCGGAAAAATGTTCCTTTCGTATCATTTAGGCTCCCTATATTTGGTTAAAACTTTTTTTTCAAAAACGCGCGTTTAATTTCCGATTTCCTATGGATAATAACTCTGGGTCAATGAACATATGGTTATAATTACGAACTCATGGCACTATAAGGTAATGCGCTTATGATTATACGTTAAAAACCGAACAAAATACATCTTCCTGTTGTCATTGTCATTCTTTAATAATTTTATAATGACCGCGCGCAATGTGTGTGTGTGTGTATACCAGTCATCTTTCATTATACATTTCGCATTCGGTTTCTCATTTTCGCTGGTGTGCAGTTAGCAGAAACGATCCAAATTTTATTGGTTGACAACCTAAGTATGTAGATTGAAAGTTGCTATTTGCACTATTTTTATATAAAATCTTAAAGTCTCTATGCAAATAACCAGGTAGTAATCCGGTCAATTTAAGCCTAAAATGAGGGGGAAGGTTACATAAATTCCCAACCAGCTGAAAATTGGCATAGTTGTACTAAATATCATTATAAAGAAAACCTCAAAAGTCCTCATCGATCCGAGGTGTGCTAAAAATTTGGCACTGGGTCAAAGGTCAAAAAAATTAGTATTTTGCGATTTTTAGCGAAATGGTGAGTTTTTTCGCAAAATTACTCCAGTACAAAATTGTAGATCACAAAATTCTTTACAAAAAATGTATGAATAATTTTTTTTCCAAAAGCCACCATTTTAGAGATATAAAGCTTTGAAAAGTTGGATCAGTCGTAATCCCCTTATTTTGCACACTGCTGAGATTTTGTATGTTTTAAAACTATTGGAAAATAATATTGTACATAATAGTTGGTAGAGCAATCTAGTGTGACAAATACAACTGTTGTTGTTGGTGAGGATGTTGATTTACTCGTCTTACTTACTGCTCGAACTCCAACTGAAAAAATTATTTATTTTTTTAAACCCGGAAAAGCCTAAAATCAATCAAAAATATACTCATCAAAAAGTTTATATACTTTTCCTAAATGTCAGGATCATATATTATTTCTACACGCAATAACTGGCTGCGATACAACATCTGCTTTTTACAGAAGAGGAAAAACTACGACTTCCAAAATGTTTGAAAAAAAAGATTTACTACAATGTGCTGAAGTTTTTAAAAATTGTAATTCAACTCAACAACACGGAATCACCAATGGAGTTCAATTTCTTCTTGCTATGTACGGAGCTCCAAAAAAAACGACATCTTTCATTAAAAATACGCGTAACAAAAAACAAGTCAACTTAGCTTCTCTTCCTCCAACCTCAGTAGCTGCTCACCAACATCTGTTTCGGGTATATTATCAAGTTCAAGTGTGGCTTGGTAATCAGCTGGACCCTAAAGACTGGGGTTGGAAGTTGGTCGAAAATACACTAGAGCCAGTTCAAACTTTACTTCCACCAGCACCTGAGAAACTTCTCAACAAAATATTTTGCAACTGCAAAAAAGGATGTAGTGCAAAATGTAGTTGCAAAAAAGTTGGACTGTTTTGTTCCGTGGCATGCACACACTGTCAAGGCCTATCATGCTCGAATGTTGAGTCACCAACTCTCGAAGATTCATTCGATACCCATCAGGAATCGCTACCGGGACAGTTTACGTGTGAAATGGAAGAAGAAGAAGAACAAGAGGACGAACAGGAAGAAGAACGAGAAGGAGATCAAGAAGAAGAAACAGTAATCTTAGAAAATTATCAATCAGACGAGTAGCTTTATATTTTAACTATTTCATTTTTTATTACTCCGCCGTTATTTCTACCAACTATTATGTACAATATTATTTTCCAATAGTTTTAAAACATACAAAATCTCAGCAGTGTGCAAAATAAGGGGATTACGACTGATCCAACTTTTCAAAGCGTTATATCTCCAAAATGGTGGCTTTTGGAAAAAAATTATTCATACATTTTTTGTAAAGAATTATGTGATCTACAATTTTGTACTGGAGTAATTTTGCGAAAAAACTCACCGTTTCGCTAAAAATCGCAAAATACTAATTTTTTTGACCTTTGACCCCGTGCCAAATTTTTAGCACACCTCGGATCGATGAGGACTTTTGAGGTTTCCTTTATAATGATATTTAGAACAACTATGCCAATTTTCAGCTGGTTGGGAATTTATGTAACCTTGAATGTGTAAATAGACCGGACTATAGGTTGAATTTTCCACTTTTTCAGTTGCAAAATCGACATTTTAGTGATACTCCATCATCACACAGCAGTTAAGATCATTTAATAAATTGAAAATTGTGAATGGGTGTTAATTTTTTTGGAATTCTATAAAGATCCGCTCAGATATACAGGACCAGTTCTACATTTCATTCAATAGGTTGCCGCCAGCAAAAAAATCAGTGGCTTGCTGCTGCCACTGAATTGAATTTTACTACACCTAACTGGACTTGGCAAACAAACGCTCAATACCTGGACAGCTAGCAGATTTTTAGACTTCTGGCCTAATTTACCAGGATTGTTTCATTAAAAAGCATTTATACAACATTCGAAGAATATCTACAAACCAATATTACACTTCAGCAGGACTACGTTGTCGAACAAGCAGGAATTTTTCGTCTGAATCATAATATGATAAGACTTGGACTGCCTGCGAACACCCGACGTCCCGCCTTTGCCTGGAAGATGATAAAACAGCAGAGAAAGATAAGATTCGATCATGGTGTGTAATTCCAAAAGACAATACCGATAATAATAGGCTGGTGTCGACGACATACTCATATTTTTCGAGACAAGCTCAGTTTGGTGAAGCCCTGATGCCTTATAAGGAACTATAGTATGTACAAAAAGTACGAGGAGTAATAAACCCTAATTAAGTATGCAAAACCTTTACAGGGAGCACCATGAAATTTTTGATAAATCTCTTACTTTAAATTACATTTCTTCCGTAAATCTAAAAACCAGGTAGATCGACCCCGTATTTGTTTCAGTTGTAGCAAAGTTTAGGGTTTCTTCATTGTTAAAGGATTAGCAGATAAGCAATAACGCAATGCAGTGGTGTGTATTTTGGGAAAAAAATACGTTTTAAATTATAATATAATAAAAAATGAAAAGAAATAATTATTGGAATACATTTATTACTTACATTTTATTCTATATCCGACTCGGAAGAGGAAGAATCGTTGTTAACATTAATAATAATAGGGTCGATTAAATCATCACAAATATTGTCAATTTTCCACATATTTGCCTCTACTTTGATAACATGCTCGATACAGCTTGTCCGATTTTCCTTACTAACATGACTTACAGCACTCTCAAACAATTTCACAACATCGTTTATTTTAAAAGTAGTATTTTTTTTCCAACTTTCCCCTTAATCCTGAGCCCATATTAATTCTATGGGATTAAGTTCACAATGATAAGGGGGAAGTCGAAGAACTGATATACCACGAGAAGAAGCCATTTCTTCTACAATGTAGGTTTTGTATTTATTCTTGTTCATTTTTGCAATTCTGTAAAGTTCTTTCCTTAGTGGATCTTTTGGAAACTTGATATTTTTCGAAATAAGCCACTCCAAAAGCTCTGCTTTACGCCAACGACTTGTGGGCAATGCTTCTCGTAACCGTGAATGGTAACTTGCGTTGTCCATAACAATAACAGCCCCTTTTGGAATCAGATCCAACATTTGAACAAACCATTCCTCGAAGACATCCCCATTCATATCTTCGTGATAGTCCCCCGTGCGTTTTGAAATAAAAGTTAATAATCCACCATCAACAAAACCTTCAGAACTTCCAACATGGACAATCATAAGTCTTTTTCCTTTTCCAGATGGTGGCTGCAAACCTAACGACAAACCTTCCACGAATGCCTGCCTTCCGCTTTTAATGTTTTCATCTTGCCAAGATTTGGAAACTGTATATCCAGCATTTATCCATGTTTCGTCTAAGTAGAAGATTTTCAAATTTTGTTCTCTGGCATGTCGAATGCTTCTTAAATAGTCTCTTCTCCAAAAAACTATTTTCGGTTTATCTATCAAGAGAGATTTTCTATTATGTTTTGTATATCTGAAACTCACATCTTTCAAAAGTTTGCATAATGTCATTCTGGAGAATTTTGGTCTTCTTCTTTAGTCTTCTTTAGTCTTCTTGCACTGATGTCATAATTTTGTCAAGTGTTGGAATTTCCTTTCGTAAGTAAAATCCATGGACTTTACGCCCTAGTCTTTGTTTTAATGACTCATAGATCTCAATTGGTTTTCGGCCTGAAGGAGTTTTAGGGGGTTGAAGAGTTCCATTCTTGCTTTTTTTTAGTAATCTATAAATTGTTGATTTAGCAACACACAACATAGCAGCCGTTAATTCCACAATATCATCAACACTTGCACTTGGATCCTTGTTTTTCAATGATAGGTATATAACAATTCAATATCAGAGATTTTTCATTTAAAGATAATGGACCTGTTTTTGGTCGTTTAGATGGTCCTTGGCTTATCGACATTGTTTGGTACTTGCACAATTAACATTCATCAAATGTTTTAAATATATTCCAACTGTTTACAATATTATGAAAACCATACAACTTCATACAACTTTACTCAAAGAACTAATACTAAGTACTGATTTAATGTACCTACTTTCTTTTAAAATAATATTCCCGATAATGTTTCTAAGAAAACTGGGTTGTTCAATACAAAATGTACCTTACGGTATATCCTCTTAAAATATATTTTGGTACGTCTATGAAATCTACTTAAATGAATGATATATTACTCCTTGTCCTTTCTATATAGACTATAGTAATACACCGAGAAAAAGATTTATTTGTGACAATCAAAATCTTATTATGTCAAAAAATATGACTTTCCATATGGCCTAACTAATATTTAATTTGTCGTTAAGAAAGAATTTGTTCCAAGTTTGGAAAGTAATATAGTTGATTAATGAAAACATATTCATTTATTCTTGTAAAAATGTATCATATTTGTCTCAAACAACATTTATTGAGGTATAATGACAAAATAGTTAAGTATATTAATCTTTGAAAGCATTTAAATTGAATAAAGTAGTTTTCCAATAACAAATACTTATTTTTGCAAGCTAACTATATTGTTTTATTATAAAAAAATTACTTCATGACAAAATGACATTTCTTTATCATAAAAAAAGTATTGTATTGGTAAAATATATTTCTTTACCATAAAAAAGTATATTGTCTGGGTTAATGATATGTTTTTTATTCGTAAAAAATGTATCTTCCCAGCAGATTATATTTTTTTGCTGGAAACGAATTTTTCTTAAAAAAACTATCAATTTTTACTAAAATTAAACATGTTCATCATAACTGATCCATGATTTTGATAAACAATATATTGCGTCGATGGTTAGTCTTGACACTGATTAAAATGACAGTATTTTTATGACAAACATGTTTAAATCTAATAAAAATTAATTGTCTTCTCTATATTTATGCATGAAACTATTTAGTAGGAATGCAGGATAGGAATAAAAGACTTGTTGCTGAATATTTTGATCTATTAAAATGAAAACTATATATTTTTAAAATAGTAACCATACATTTATAAAATGGAAAGCATACATTTTTAAAATTGAACATACCTACATACCAACAATGGTATTCACAAGATAGCCTTTGTCTATCGCAAGTGTGTTCATTAATGCTTTTCCCATGCCTAGTAGTTTTTTGGAGTACCTAGATCTGACAGGTTTAATTGAGAAATGTGTATGTTTGAAGTACATTTCGCTTGCTTGCTACTTCTACCTACTTGAATATAACCTAACATTTATTTCCTTACCTTCAAAGAGATCTCACAATTCTTGGAATCGCCATGAGTTTAACAATTCATTCATTTCTATATTATGAGACTCATTTTTGTCCAGAGTACTTTAACCACAAACTTTACAATAATCAGTAAAATTGCACTCATCTAATTTCACATAATATATCCTTTATCTATGAATTTCACTGACTCACTCCAAACGACCGGTACGATTCTGAATAATAGGGCAGGGTGGGGTGACAGTTCTTTATATTAATTGCCACATAATTTGTGGACTAATGTGATTTCTTACGGGTGAAGAAATATGAGATTTGGAGGAAAGAAGAACAAATATACTCAAATACTTATTTTTTCGGTATGAAGTAGATGTTATTTGAGGCTAATAATCTATAGGCTTATTTAAAAAATGTAAATATCTGTCAAAACTTTCAAATTATTTACTACGAAAATTTAACTTGTTGTTTGTTCTAAAGTGATGGAATATTATTCAAGATGGTTTTTTTCTGGGTAATGAAAACAATTTTTACCCAAATAGCATCGTTATATTTTATGACAAAATATTATATAGTGCTTCGCAAACTTTAATAGTTTCTGAAAAACAATTGTATAAAGGTGTGCATGAAGAAGAACAAATTCCTTCACATTAAAGAAATTACACTCGAATAAATCATTTTTTTATATCAAAATTTCCCAATCTTTTAACGTTAATATGGCTTCTTAATATTGAATAAGCAATGTTAGTATTAAACAAAGGGGGGTCAAACAAATCAGTTTATTTATCTATAAATAACTATTCTCTCGGTATAAGTAAAAAAGCCTTTGGTTAGAGATACAAAAAAATAATATGAATTTTTCGGTAAATAAATTTATAAGATTGTTTTTTTGGTGATAGTAAAAAACTTGCACGATATTATTTTCAAAACCTCTGTATAAGGTGGGCTATATTTTTTTATTTTATGCGCAGTTTCAGTAGCGAGGTTCACTAACAATTTGGACACATAAATGAGAATGGAAAGAAGGCACAGGCACACACAGACACAAATGAAAGCGGTGCGGTTTCTGCATTAATTCATGGCATTAATCTTGAAACAGAGCAATAACTAACTTACACAAAAGGCATTCTGTCGGAATTGTGTACAATAGCAGCACATTAATGCTAATTCGCCGACACTGTCCTATCAGTTGTTAGACAACAGAATGAAATCGCACGAGCGCGATTTAAAAAAAATTTGTTGTAGAAGTTTCCTTTTAATTGGAGAGAGATTCCAATCACTGAGAGATTTTTACACCCACTATTATTTTTCTTTTTTTGTAAGTCAATTTGAAAATAAATGTACCAGCTTTTAATTAAAAAAAGATAGTTCCTAAATAATATTACTAAATGATGCTTTATTTTGAGTAGAAGCACCGTACGCTAACTACCGACAAGTAAATTCACTTGCGTCGGAGCGTTTGAAAATTTTGGTACATCTTTTCTCTGTTATCATAATACAACAGTTACGAGGGACAGTCGTGTGGTTAAATACGTGTATTACTGAATTACGGCACAATCCGATACATGTTTTCATGGCACAAAATACTACTATAGTGAAATTCATTTATTAAAGCTTAAGATTCGATAATAGTTATTTACGTATGAAAATTTACATATGAAAAGTGCGATATTGTTCAATTAGCGTAATATTTGCCAATTTGCAAATTACGCGATTTGAACAATGTCGCTCTCTTCATAACGTGTTTACGTACAAAGTTTTATCTAATTCCGCGCTTTTATAATGTTTAATAAAATTTTCAATTAGAATGAAAATATTAAGGTAGAATCAAATGGTGTTATGGAAGTGTTACTATGGAAGCAGGTCTTGGAGTATTGTTACTATGGAAGCAAACAACGATTTTTCAAATTAAGTCAAAACAAGTCAGAAATAATTACTTGAAATGTCTTCAGGTAGCGAATCAGACATTCCATTTGAAGTAAGAGAGTCTGCAAATGCTGCAGTGGGTAGTTTAATACCCGAAAAATCAAGAAGTAGATACGCCCTGGCCTACCAAAAATTTGAAAAATGGTGCGATTTGAAAAATATAAAGAGCATCAACGAAAAGGTACTACTTGCTTATTCTGGAAATTTAAAAACATTAAAGGCGTCGACTTTGTGGACTACATATTCAATGTTGAGATCTGAGCTCACCGTGCGCAAACATGTCGATATCAAGAAGTACACTATGCTTTTGGCTTGGCTGAAGAGACGGTCAGCAGGATACCATGCAAAAAAATCGGAGATTTTGTCGAAGGAGGCTGAAGACGAAATATTCCTATTTACAAAAGTACGACTTAATTTAAGATATGTTTATAATTTATTATTGAATAAATCTGTTCCTTAGGTCGCAATGATAATAGGGATTGCGGGAGCCTGCAGGAAGGCTGAACTGAAGTCCCTACGAGAAGGAGACGTATTTGATGAAGGCACCTTTTTTAAAATAACAATTCCAGAAAGCAAAACACACGTTATTCGCGAATTTGTGGTCACTGTTGGAAATATTGCTGGTGTCAATCTTGTTGACCTCCTCAAAAAGTATAGAAATATTAGACCTCCTGCTGTAAAGCACGACAGATTTTTTGTGCGATATTATAATGGAAAATGTGGCATACAACCCGTGGGCATGAATACCATTGGAAAATTACCAGCAAAGATTGCTCAGTACTTGGGTCTACCTAATGCTGAAGGATATACAGGACATTGTTTCAGACGCTCGTCAGCGTCTCTCCTGGCAGACTCAGGAGCGGACATTCTGAAAATAAAGCGACACGGAGGATGGAAATCCAACAGTGTAGCCGAAGGCTATGTTGAAAGCTCATTAGAAAATAAAAGAAGGATTTCAGAAAACATTCTGGGCCAGGACCCTGGCACACATGTAGATATCACAGCTTCAAATGAAATTAACATTAGACAAGAAGTTCAAGAGAATATTCACCCAGAAAATGGACTAACTTTGAATAACTGTGTCCTCAATAATGTTGTTTTCAATGTTTATACATCTTAAAATTTTATTGAATTAGAATAATGAGTTTAAATAGTAAAATAATTGTCAGTTTTCACAGTAAAAAATGAATTATTCTTTGAAACTGAAACAGTTACGTAAAGTTTTTACATAACTAGTTTTCATAACTGTTATATGGAGGTTATGAAAAATGTGACGTTACCTAACGTCAAAGAGTGACGTAAAGTGTCACATTTGATAGCGGAATTAGATAAAGTAAATTATTGATTGAATAGTTATGTTTAACAAAGTAATCCAGTAACGTATACCAGTGCATTACCGTCCACACTTTTTATATTTCTATAATCAGTAGTAAACACTTTTAGAGGAGTATTACAAATTTTTATCTTATTGTAACATTGTTCCACCGTTATATTGGCATATCGGTGGTTTCCTTTAAAACCCAAAGCATTTTTCTAGCTTCACATCTGCACTATAAAATAGAAAATAAAAAATGTTTACTTGTATACTACTAAATTACCTCTTTTCTTACCTAATTTTATTTCCGAAATTCCGATCAGCAGCACCTTAGCATTGCGTGCTACCCCTGTACTCAACACTTTCTCGATTTAAACTAGCCAGAACTCGCCAGACGATAGGAGGGGTAAGGAAATTTTCGGTAACCCAAAAATCGACGAAGTGAATTTACTTGTCGGTAGTTAGTGTACGGTGGTAGAAGTTAAGAGACCAAGTTCTTTAAATTATCAATTGAATATTATTTTTGACTAATCTTCCAAAAAAATTTACAAAATAAAGTCCGTTTAATGTCAAAGAAACAACCCCTCTTCGGGCTGTATGTGTAAAGTCTCTGTGTGTGTGATTCAATAGGTACTCGTCGACACGGAGACAAATTGTCTTTTTGATGTTGAATGGACATTTTTTGTAGAAAACCATGCACCTTACTATACGGTATATCCCAAAAGTTCCTACCAAAAACTTCATGATGATGGAACTGAAATCAATGATAGTATACCTTCTGTTTCTAAATTAAATATAAAAAGAGGATTTCAAAGTATTATTAGAATTTCTTGTCAAATTGTAGTATTCAGTAATATTTTTCAAAACTATGATCGTTCAACTATAGGCACCGTCGGACATTGAATTTCAATTCTCAGTCAAACAGGGTTGGTAAAACAAGATTTAACCAACCATTTGGGGACAACATAAGTTGTAGACCGGGTTCGGCATATTTGCGACTCATCAGTACTCTAGAATCAAACTCAATACATGTCTTCCAGTAACGAAAATGTTATTCTTATTCAGTCCGGCATTAGGCTCTTAGAAACCTCGGACTGACGACATACCTTTTGGATTACTAAAAAGCCACTATGATACAGTTCTATTGAAATTTGAAAACAAATTGTTTAACGCTGACTTGCCAAGCAGATAGTAATGACTGTGTAATCTACAAACATTTAACAGTGACTGGACAAGTCCTGCAAATTATTTAACTAGCAAACTGCCGATCAAATTAGTCGCTAAACAAAACATCCTAAGTCGTCTTAACTCCGTTCAAAACTCTGCAATCCGAATCTGACTTGGGGCTTTCCGCTCGAGTCCTATTGACAGTCTGCTATGTGAGGCTTCTGAACTTCCCCTTCATCTTCGACGTTATTATCTAAGCCTCTCGTACACCGCATCAGTATCCTCGAATCCAAATCATCCGGTATATCAAAATGCACCGTCAAATCGTTTTAGCTCTGAGTATGCAAAAAGAAAACGAATTGATCTCCCTCTATATGAGAGAATAAATAGATCTCTCATCTCATTTGATACCTCCATTCCTCCAACTTTTTCACTGAACCTTAATCCCATTCCTCCCTGGCTAACGAAGCTCCCGTACTGCGACACTTCCTTATCAAATTTAAGCAAATACGAAACAAATCAAGCATTGATAAGAACAGCATTCCAAGAAAAAGTGTCCAGTTTTAGTCAATACTTACAAATCTACACAGACTCTTCGAAAATGGAAAACGGACAAGGAGT